>MCJB01046456.1:18932-65343 GCA_002018475.1 Nicotiana obtusifolia
TATATCATATTTAAACACAAAATAAATTGCAAAGAAATATTCAAGAGAATGTCTTATAATTTTTATTATTACGACATTAACAAAAAATGGCAATATCTTTCTTAGTCTTCCTCCCCCAATGGAATGAGCACAACAAGGTACTAATACCACCATTAAAAGGAAAAAAACTAAGGAAGATGTGCCAAAATACAAGTTACATAATAAACCAAACAATTATCTTTCTTAGTCTTCCTCCCCCCAATGGAATAAGTACAACAAGGTACTAATACCACCATTAAAAGGAAAAACAACTAAAGAAGTTACATATTAGTCTATGTATTATCTCTAACAAATCTCATAAATCCTTCAAGGTCCGTTGGAATTTCTGTTGGCGGTGATGGAAAAGAGGCTTGTTCATCACCGCATCCGGGCGAAGCCGCATCCTGCGCAAGTTCCGCTAGCATTTCTTCATAAGCTTCGTCTATATCCGGTTGTGATTCTGCAAGTCCGAAATTTCTTCTTTCCGAACGGATGCAATCTCGGAAGAGTACTGCTTTTTCCAAGCTCTCCCTCATCGACGCTCTATGATCACCGATTTGAAGTCTCGCTTGACTGAAAGCGCTCTCCGATGCCACCGTTGAAGCTTGAACGGTTAAAATATCTCGAGCCATCCTTGAAAGAACCGGATAGTATTTTTGTTTGTGCTTCCACCATTCCAAAACGTCGAAGGAGCCGTCGGGATTCTCTAATTCAAGTCCCTGCGACAAATACACTTGAAGCTCATTTAGTTGTGAACTATCACCAATATTCTCACCTTGGGAACCCCTGAACTCTGTCCAAGCACTGAGGGCTTTTAGGCCTGCAGTTCTTTTAGTTGATCGTGAAGTAGACGAAGTAGGAGTTGGAATATTGGGTCTAGCATGATCTAAGGCAGTTTGATAGGCATTATAGATTGTTTGTGCATTTATTATAATTGAGGATTGTGCATCTCCGAGTGTAGCATATTCCTCAGGCGAAAGTGATAAAGAGTTATTAATTTTAGAATACCAAAAGTTTGGACCTCCTAATTTCATTGTTGGGTTTAACAGTGCGGCAACGCCAAAAATAGGGGGGATAGGGAAAAAATATTTTTTAAACTTAGATTTCATAGAATGAATAGCAAGTTCATAAATTATCCCACCCTGTGAAAATTGAGAAAATAAATCTGCAAGTGCAGCAATATAAACTAAACAATTTGAAATAACAGGATAGTACTGCCCAGATAATTTGTTTGTTGCAACTGAAAATTATTCTAAAAAATCTACAAGAATTTTAACGTTAGTCCAGTCTTGATTAGTAAGGTGCTCGTCGTCATCATCATCACCACCACCTATACGAGCATTATATGTTGCGCTAATTGGGTTTCTATATTCGTAGGCGACAACTAGACTTTCTTACATATAATTCCATCTAGTTGGACAAGGTTTAGGAACCTTTCTTTCCCTAAGGCCAAATTCATCACATTTTTTAAAATATTCCTTTAGTCTACTTCTACGGTTTGAGTAAAACAGCCAATTAAGAGCCATTTTTACCTTTTCAATTTCTACATTTAACATTTTCATACCATCACCAATAATTAAATGGTAAATATGAAAAATGCACCTAACATGAAAAATATTAGTAAATGCGGGATTTAATGTACTTGTAAGTAAGCCTATTGCATTGGTATTACTAGAAGCATTATCCATTGTAACAGACATTATTTTATCTCTAATACAAAAATATCTACAAAATCTGCTACTATGCTGGCAATAAATTTACCTGTGTGGCGTGAGTTAATAATTCTATAGGCAATAATGCGTTTTTGCATTATCCAATCCTCGTCTATCCAATGACTTGTAACGGTTAGATATCACAGTCATCGGCACTTCTACCTATATCCGTAGTAATAGCAATGCGACAATCTATATGAGTAAATAAATATCGCAAATATTGTTCATATTCGTGTTTATATTTATAAATATCGGCCTTTACGGTTGCATGAGGTCATCCTTTATAAGTAGGGTTATAAACTTTTCTAATATATTACACAAAATGGGGGTTAGAAGGAAAGCTATATGGTAAGCACATAACAGTTACTATTTTTGCTAATTCTTCACGATCCTTATTTGGACCGTAATATAAAATTCCACCGGTAACAGTGTTAATTCCCGGTTGGACTAGATTTGAACCTGCACCTAGGGTGAGCCGCATTATCTACACTCGTCCCCTCTTCCGCAGCTTTCATTTGTAAATATCTTTGTTTATCTCTAGGGTGTTTCATTATGTGCCTAGTCAAACTACCTGTACTGCTATGGTTGCCAGTAAATTTATGAGCCAACAAAGACCCACAACTTTTACACTTAGCCTTATTTTCTTCTCTTAGTTGAGTAAAAAAATTCCAAACAAGAGATGTTTCGGCCCGTTTAGCAGGTCTTCTATTAAATGTAGGGGTTACTACAGGAGGGTCAGGTGGGGCATCGGTTGGGTTATTAATAGGACTAGTAGGTGTATCATCTAAATCCGGTTGGGTTTCATCTAAATCATCATTTTCAGCATCATTTTCGAATATAGTTTGATTAGGATAAAGAGTGTTCATAATTTTTTCATCTAATTGATGACCCGGTGCAACATTATGGCAAAATTGACTATCCGAAAATTGAAAACAAGGGTTATCACTATCTAAAATAACAGGTGGAGGAGGACGGGTAACAAGGGGAGGAGTAGTAGCTTGGTGACTAGATTCACCAATTTTTGATTTTCCCTTACCCTTACCACCAAACATTTTTTTCAAAGAAAAATCCCTATTAATTATAATTATACTAAATAAAACAAACAGAACAACAATATTAAAACTTAAAGAGTTGGAACGAGTTTACCGAATTGACGAACAACTTCTTGAAAATTGAATATCGTTGAAGACTTAAATACTTCAATTCACCAACTTGACAATTTTTCACGAAATTGGAATAACAAAGTAAGCAATTATGGAAGAAAATTAGAGAGAGATTGAGAGAATTTGTGAGTAAAAATGAAAGAATGAGGGGGTATTTATAGTTGAGAATAGGTAAAAAGTATATTTATAAAAAGTTTGGGGGCCAAATGGCTATTTTTCTAAAAATAAAACGGTCAAAAATTGCCCAACGGCTAGATTTTAAAAATCTGGCCGTTGGCTATTTTTTTTAAAAAAAGAATTTTTTTAAAAAAAAATTAGCTGTTGGGCCCGGCCCAGGCCTGCCTGGCGGTCCCAGGCCAAACGGTCCCGGGCTCGTGGGCTTGGTGGGAGGGATCGGCCCGTCGTGGGCTATTGCACCACTAAGGCCCAGGCCCGTTTGCACCGGACCACGAGGCTCGTTTGGACCGGACCACGAGGCCCGTTTGGCCCACGAAGACCGCGGTCCCGAGCCCGGACCACTTTTCAGCCTTAGTTGTAGCACAGTCATCTATTCCGGCACCCCAGATTCCCCCCACAGTTGAAGAAACCTGAAGAAGATCTTGGAGAACCAGAACACGATTATGGCCACTTTCGTGCAGCATGCGTCAGTGATTGAAGAGCTGACAAAGGAAATGAAGAAGATTGCAAAAGTCACAGGCATAGAAGAAGTCAGTGGATAAGCTCCAGCAACAGGTCATGAAGCTTGCAGCAGCCGAAGACATTCCATTTGATATGTTGATGGACCCGCACCACCCAGGCCCAGATCCCACAGCACCTATAGTACCAGTTGGCTAGTCTGAGGAGCCAGACATTGCTGCTGACACTGCCAAGGTGGTCCGTCAGATGTTCACTAACCCAGTCACTCCTGGACTTGAGGATGATGAGATCCAATTGGAGACTGAGGTCGGTGCCACTGCTGGGGACACAGAGATGGCCACCGAGCCATACGGAGTTCTCTTCACTCTAACCCTTCCGTTACTCTTATTTTGTTAAGCATTGGGGACAATGTTTATTTTTATTCGGGGGATGGAGCTTCTTTAACACATTTTGATGATTATGTATTTTGATAACTATAAGACATTTGACCTGTAATTAACTTATTACTATTTTCTTCTTCTTTCTCATTATATGTATATTCTCTCTTATCCCTCGATATGTATATTCATTTAGCTTTCAATAGTTTTATTTTTTTCGTTTTATAGCTTCTTTACGTGTAGGTTTGTCTTCTTTTTGAATTAGTAGATTCTTTTTGATTTAATAGTTTTTTTTTTATATTTTAATAGATAATAAGCCTTTGGTTTCCTTAATGCCACGTTTCTTCCAAAGGTGGTTTTTGTGTGAACCGGGTGACTCTTCCCAACAGTGCATGGCGTGACAACCTTCTTAAGGGATTGAGTCCGTTTGTGGTGTTTATTAGTAATAGTAGTAGTAATGAATAAAAACACCTAACTGAGTCATACTCGAAGAGTCAAACATGATTCACTTAGTACCAACACACTTAACTACGTGCTTATGGTTAAAAACAAGGTTTTGTTTTGCAAAGAAATAGCTCTAGTTAGTGACCTTATGACTCTTGTGCTGACCTAGACAATCATCGAGTGGTTTAATCGAACCATAGTGATTTTCAACCTTGAATATGGTCGTTGTGAGCCCTCGACTCTATCCTCTTTAACAATCCAGCTGCGTGAGAGGTGAGATGTTGTTGCTGCAAGTCCAAGTACCCGTGCTAATGGTCTAGAACTTGCCCCGAATGTGTTTCTTGGAAAAATTATAAGTTTTTCTTGGCTTGAGAAGTAATTATAGGCTTTCCTTGACCCGCTTGAAGTATTCCATTGCCCACCAAATGTGTGTTATCCCTAGTCAACCCATTCGAGCCTAAAACCTTTCTCATTTGATAACCATCTTACAAGCCTTTACCCATTTTGTCGTGACCGTCTCTTGGCACCCGAGCTTTCCTTAACACTCTTGTAAAATAATTGGCTAAAACCGTAAGTTTGGGGGAGAGACGAGGAACTTGAAAGAGGTATCAAGGCGCAAAAAGAGAAAATAAATGAAGAGAAGGAAAGACAAGAAAACGAAAGAACAAAAAGAAAAATACAAAAAAAAAAAAGTGAATAAGGTGAAGAGTTGAAGGGATTCAAAGAAAAGTAATGAGGAAAAGCATGGAGAAATCAAAGAAGGAGGAAATGAATATCATGATCAAGAAAGAGTGATGTTAAGTCTCTCTAGTTCCCCTAAGAAAAAGAAAATGCCTCAAAGAGTTGGCAAAGTATGAGTCGAGAAAAGAAAATGGAGTGCTTAAGGAAAAGATGAACCCGTTCTATCATAGAATATCCTATCTTAGTCCAAAAGCCTTCATTGCATTCAGAAAAAGCCCTACGTGATTTCAAGCCGAGTGAGCTTACATTTGTTGTGATTTACGTGAGGGGCAAGCCCATGGTACTTAAAGCCGTACTTGAGACATTCTTTTGAGAGAGATGAGTGAACCTTAACAAATCTTTGGATTGAGTGCTACATTCTTAAGTGAGATAGGCAACCAGAGAGTAGAAGAGGAGGAGTTTGGGATCCACAATGACCTACATAAGAGAGCGAGCTTCCTTGATGAATAAAGTCAACTCTTGATGCTCTAAGTGTCACATTAGAACTATTTGTGCTTAAAAGTTTAACTTGTTGCCTTGTTAATAATTAATAAGTAGTGTGGGTAATTGTTGGTCCCAATTGATGTGTGAATGACTCACTTTGATTTGCTGGAACAGCTCTTAACTTGTGGAAGTGAGAACCATTTTATTTGCTTGAGGACAAGCAAAAGCTTAAGTTTGGAGAAGTTGATAAGTGGGGATTTGACTACTTATTAGCGTGTTTTAGCTTTCGTTTTAGTCCAAAAGCGTTTAATTGTCTTCCCGAAAACTGATGAAATGTGCTTAATTGCAGGAATATTGGAAGATGAACTCCCTAGATGAAATCCAACTCAAGAAGGAGTAATTTGAACTCAAGGACAAAAAAGATACAAAAGCTCAATTGTGCGAACCGTAGAATATCATCTGCGGCCGCAGGTTATGAAGAAAAATCCATCAGAGACTGGTGCAAAGTGCGGTCCGCAATTGAATTATGCGGCCACAGAATCTGGGTCAGAATCAAAGTTCAGAAAATCTGCATTTCAAGTCCATCAAAAGTGCGGACCGCACAATTATTGTGCGGCCGGAGAAGAAGAGCTATGCGGCCGCAGTTACAATTGTGCGGACCGCAGAAGAGCAAGATGTGGCCGCAGTTACAAATATGCGGACCGCAGAAAGAGTGCAGTGCGGCCGCAGTTCAGAATTATGCGGCCATAAACTTCCAATCCTATCAAGATGAAGAAAAGTGCAGACCGCACATGAAATTGTGTGGCCACAGAATCTCCGTAAGGGCATTTTTGATCGAAATTTTCAGCCCTGTATAGATAGACAAGTGTCACATTTTAGGTTAACTTTTGACATCAGCTTGCTACAGTAGCCGTTTCCTTTAACTTTTTTTTAGTAGTTGTTTTATATTTTGAGCTATTTGAACATAGATTTTATCATTTTAATTAGCAATATGAGCTTAATTATCATTTCTTCTTCTATTTCTTCCATTTCAAACATGAGTAGCTACATTTTTACTAGGGTTGTGACCCAACTTTAGTGTGTAAACTTAATGGATGTTTAGTTTATTTCTTGTTTATGGTTGAATATTTATTATTTAGCCTTGTTCTTGCTTTTATCTGTGGAATTAATGGTTGCAAGCATTAGTTCATGCCTATTTGACTTGGTCTCTACTTGAGAAAAAGAGACTTATTCTAGAAAAACTTGGCTAACAAGAAATTGGGTCAATCGAGAGACTGATAAGCCCAATTAAAGGGTTGAATCTAGAGATAGTAACAACCCGACTTGAGCTTTTATCAACTGTTTTGTTTCAATATCCATATGGACTTGAGAAAATCAAATTGGGCAAAATCATTCTCTGACCGAGAGGTATTGAGTGGGTAATTGAGTGTTGATAGCTATAATATACCCCGACCAATAAAACAAGCTTTAAAGTTCATATCCCATTAGGCAAACACCTAGGTGAAGGTCATAGCCCTAGGCTTTTTACAACATTTGAAAAACAACAAAAATAATTTTCTAGTTTTATTTCTTAAATTGCAATTGTAGTTTTAATTAGACTATAAAACAATCAAACTTTGTGGATGTGCAAATTTAGAAATTCAAATTCACACGCTACAATATATACTACTAACTCTCACATATATAGCTCCCTGTAGAATTCTACCCTGACTTTTGTTTGGTATTATTATTGCATCGACCGTTTTCATAACCTCGAATTGAGTTGTGAAATTGGACGAGATCACCCATCCCAGCTTGAACCACATACTTACTAGCTTTCACTATTTTCTGTAGCAGTTATGACGCCTGATTACATCTGGCTTCCCAGATTGGAATGTTTGCACCATAGTAAGCATGAACCCCACATTACCCATAGTTTGTCCTTCTTGTTGCATAGGTTCCATAATTGATTGCAAATGGTAGCTTTGTTCCATATTTCTACATCAACAAAGTTTACTGCCCCCGCTATCATGGGATAACACAAAGTTTTCCAAGCAAGAAGTGCTTTGTTAGAACTTCCCGTATCTCTAGTCCATAAGAATCTTCTACATGTTGTCACTATCAAGTTGATTATCCTCTTTGGCAAAACAAAGACCGGCGACCAATATGTTTGAATAGCAAATAGGACACTCTTAATTAACATTACTCTTCCAGCATAGGAGAGAAATTTACTGGTCCAGCTTGTGATTTTACCCAACATCTTATCCATCAATGGCTGATATGTGTAATAGATAGCCTTTTAGAGCTTAGGGGCACCCCCAGGTATCTGAATGTAAGCTCCCTTTTTGAAACTCCTAGTAGCTAATATCTGTTGTTGAAGCACTGGATTAACTCCCCCAAAGTATACCGAGCTCTTTGTAAGATTGGCAGTAAGTCTAGATGTCCGTGAAAATTCTTGAAAACAGTTGAATATCAATTGCACTGAGTCTTATCACCCTTGAAATAGTAGCATGTCATCATCAAATCCAAGTTGAGTGATCTTATGTTTAGCACAATTAGGGTGGAACTTGAATGCTGGATTTTTTATCATATTTTTTAGCAGTCTGCTCAATTACTCCATCACAAGCACAAATAAATAGGGGGACATTGGATCTCCCTGTCTAAGGCCCCTCTTTGCTGCAAAAGGTCTACTTGGTTTGCCATTAATGTTGACTGAATAGGACACTGTTTTCAAACAGGTCATGATCCAGCTCACAAACTTTGTTGGAAAGTGCAAACCTTGTAGTACCTGTCCATTAAAGACCCACTCTACAGAGTCATATGCCTACTGCATATCAATTTTGAGTATGTATCTGGGAGATATCCCTTTCTTACCATAACCTTTGACAAGCTCATGTCCCAAGATGATATTGTCTGTAATAACCCTACTAGACACAAATGCGGATTGACTATTATCAACTAACTCAGGCATAAGAACTTGCATCCCCTTAGTAATCAGCTTGGATATAATTTTGTATAGCACAACACAGCAGGAGATAGGTCTAAAACTCTTTCACACTAAGAGGGTTCCTCACATTAGGTATGAGTGTCACTGAAGTGCAATTGATGGGCCTGTGCATGTCTCCTATCCGGAAGAAGTTATCAATAGCCTCAGTGATCCCCCCCCTTCCCCCCNCCTCCCCTCCAATGACCTGCCAGCTTGTCTTAAAGAAATGTGCATTAAAGCCATCACATCCAGGGGCCTTCTAATCATCAATGTCCATCAAAGCATTGAAAATTTCCTCAGCAGTCACAGGTGAGATCAGCTGCAATTGTTGTTCTCTACTAAGTCTATTTCCTTCCTGAAATATATCCAATTGAGCAGCAGGCAAACATGTTACAGCAGATCCTAGCAAACTTTGATAGAATTTGAAGATTTCTGTCTCCACCTCTCTTTCTGTGTGTGCAATGTTGCCGTCCAATGTATTCAACCGTCTTATTTGATTCTGGGCCACCCTATTCTTCATGCACGTGAAGAAGTATCCATTGTTTGAGTCCCCTAGGTGTAGCCATTTAATTCTTGATTTCTGCTTGAGAATACTCCCATCAATGGATATTCATTTTTCTAACTGCATTTTAAGTTCCTTTCCCCTCTCAGCTAGTACCACCTGTTCATTTGGATCTCTTGTTTGGACTTGGATTTCAGCCAAGAGTTTCCTGCATTCCTCCACCTTTTCACCTATCTTTGAATACTCCTTAGTGTTTAGGTTTTTCAATCCTTGCTTCCCCTGTTGCAATCTAGTCCAGATGCGTCTTCCCTTGCTCCATTCATTGCCCACCAGATTTGAATGGTCGTGCACCCTTAACAGGGATGTCTGCAAACTCCACAGATAACGATAAATGGTCTGAAAAATGTTTAATTAATAGAAAAATGTTACTTCATGTCTCAAATTATAGGTTATGTCCAGTTATTAAGGAAAAATGAAACCTTTTTATCTTTGACATTAATTGATTGAACCTTTTTCCTTTTTCGTGTTACTGCAATTTTTATGATATAATAGTCAAAGCTTTTAAAAATAATTTAATTTAGGAATTAACAATATAAATAAGTAGCCGAGTATCTACTGAAAACAATCTCTACTTTTTCGGTATAGGAATAACGTCTGCGTACACACTACCCTCTCCAGATTCCACTTGTGTAATTTTATTGGGTTGTTGTTGTAATTAACAATATAAATAAGAGTTATAATCACATAATCAGAAAACAATGAATTTATTGTTGTCTACTAAAAGTCCAAACTTTAAGGAAACAAGAATATAACCACACCCTTATACTTCAAATACAAATATCAAAAATGAAAGGAAAAAACTTACTCCCTCCATTCCATTTTATTTGTTATTGTAATTCAATTGAGAACAATTTAAGGATGTAAAAGAATATTTGAATTTTATACTCTAAAATTAAATATATGTATAACATATCAAAATATCTTTTTAAATTAAATGGCTTTAAATATGACATGTTCTTCATATAAGGGAGTGTCTTATTGGAATAAAAGTTTACTAAATATGGAAGACACATTCTTTTACAAACTAAAAAAGAAAGTAAAACACTTAAATTGAACTGAATAAAATGCTAAAAAACAGTTAACATCTCATATTAAAAACAAAGTAGTAGAAAACTTTTAATTACCTTTTCAGCAGTTATCTGAAGAAAAATATAATATCAATTTCTTAAAAACACCCGCCCAAACGGATAAAATTTTGTTGAGCTCTTCGCCGTAGCCATCCATGGCTTTCTCTTTGTTCACTACTACTGCATCAACTTTCTCTCCTCATTGCCAAGCACGACCAAATACCAATCCCAGTCGCAATAGAACCAATCCAAAGCGCGTGTCTACAAACACAACCAGAAGAAGGCAAAATCCCAACCGCCGTCAGCTCAAATCCGGCGAGTTTAGGCCGCCCCCGCCAATTACCATCGCCGCCGGTGATACTGCCACCACCTACACTCGCCTACCCCCCAAAGATGATTTTGTTCTTCCACCCCTTCACAGTTCAGCTGAAATTACGCTATCTGAATCAACTATCTCCTCCACCCCAGCTAAGAATCTTCGCCAAAAAATAAAGGATTCGGTTGATGATGTTGAAAATTCGGAGAATTTAAAGTTTGATTATGGGAAATTCGAGCTGTACGAGGTTAATGATGATGATTTTGAGGATGATTCTGATGAAGATGATGATGTGGGCGGTGAAATGGAAGGTTCTAAAAGTGGGGTGTTTGAGGGTAGTGGGAAATTCGAGTTATACGAGGTTAATGATGATTTTGAGGACGATTTTGATGAAAATGATGATGTGGATAGTGAAATGGTAAGTTTTGAGGGTGGTGATGTTTTTGAAGGGGAGGGGAGCGATATAAAGGAGAAAGAGAAAGGGGTTCCTGCAGTGATGAGGTGTTTCGATAGGGCGAAAATATTTGTAAAAGCAGGGGATGGAGGGAATGGGGTGGTGGCATTTAGGAGGGAGAAGTTTGTGCCATTGGGTGGACCATCCGGTGGTGATGGAGGGAGGGGTGGGAATGTGTATGTGGAGGTAGACGGGTCGATGAATTCGTTGTTGCCATTTAGGAAAAGTGTCCATCTTAAAGCTGGGAGAGGAGGGCATGGTCATGGAAAGAAACAATTTGGTGCGAAAGGTGAGGATGTGGTGGTGAAGGTGCCACCTGGTACGGTTCTTAGGGAGGCTGGGGAGGGTGGAATTCAAGGGGATGTACTTTTCGAATTGTTGCAACCGGGACAGAGGGCGTTGCTGCTGCCCGGTGGAAGAGGTGGGAGAGGGAATGCCTCTTTTAAGACAGGGTCGAATAGGGTGCCCAAGATCGCAGAGAATGGTGAAGAAGGTGCAGAGATGTGAGTATCTTTAATGATAATCGTTTCTGTTCCTTAGACTTTGATCTTCTATTGCATCTTATGGGTACATTCAGCATCTAACTGTAAAGCATTTTAGAATGTAGTTTTCGTTTGGTGGATCTATTGAGCTCTCATCCTTAATTTTGAATGCCAAAGAAATATAACTTGGTCACATTTCTTTCATATTTCATTTTGTATCTTGCAAGTAACAGTCCTATTGAGCAGGTGGTTAGAATTGGAGCTTAAGTTGGTCGCTGATGTTGGTATAGTAGGAGCTCCAAATGCAGGGAAGAGTACATTTCTCAGTGTTATAAGTGCTGCTCAGCCAGCTATTGCGAATTACCCCTTTACCACTTTGCTACCAAATTTGGGCGTAGTTTCATTTGATTATGATGCTACTGTGGTCGTTGCTGATCTGCCTGGTCTACTTGAAGGGGCACACCGAGGTTTTGGTTTAGGCCATGAGTTTCTTCGGCACTCAGAAAGATGTTCAGTCCTGGTACAAGCTTTTCTAAAGTGTTCTTTCTTTTCATAAATTAGTTGAATGCGTTCCGATTCTGCATAAATGGAACTATTAGTGATTTGTTGAATCAGATTAAGATTTTGTCATATTAGTATATTCCTATACAGTTTGCATTTTGTAACTTGAATGCTTGTTATGTTATGGGTAATTCATTGATGAAACTTCACTGCGAGAGCTGTTAATCTAGAAATATTTATTTGAAAAGGTTAAACAGAATGCAAACTGTAAAGGGCAGCTCGGTGCACGAAGCATCCCGCGTTCACACAGGGTCCGGGGTAGGGCCGCACCTCAAAAACAGATTGCAAACTGTATTTTGATTTATTCTTTGTTCTTTTCTTGTTTCTAGTTTGTATTAGCTTGGTGGTTTTTGTAAAAAGAAAAAATATTAGTGGTTCACATTTAGCTATCCCCTTCCTTTCTAAGGTCCCCAACATGGAATTGATGTACAATGCCCTTGGCCCAGTTGACATTAGCAACAACAACAACAAAAAACCCAGCTTAATCCCATACGTGGGGTCTGGGGAGGGTAGTGTGTTCACAACCTTACCCTGCCCTATAAAGGCAGAGATACTATTTCCGATTGACCCTCAGCTTAAGGAACGGTAAAAATAAAGCAACATGCAATATCAGCCGTGATGTAATAAGGTAATAGAAGCGAGTGACATAATAAGTGATAAAGAACTAAGAATAAAAGAATACAAGAATAGTACTAGTACTACCGGTAAACCTAGGAGAAACTCACAGCTACCTGTCAACCCACCACTTTAATCCTCAACCTCCACACCTTCCTATCGCGAGTCATGTCCTCGATTAGGTGAAGCAATGACATGTCCTGACTAATCACCTCTCCCCAATACTTCTTTGCCTACCCCTTCCCTTCCTCAAGCCCGCATGGTCAACCTTTCACACCTCCTGACCAGGACATCTATGTCTCTCCTCTTCACATGCCCAAACCATAGCAGCCTCGATTCCCCCAACTTATCTTCCGCAGAGGCCACTCCCACCTTGTCCGTAATAATTTTATTCCTAGTCTTGTCTTTCCTGGTATGTCCGCACATCCATTTCAACATCCTCATTTCAGCTACTTTCATCTTCTGGACATGAGACTTCTTGACGGGCCAACACTCAGCTCCATGTAACATAGCCGGTCTAACCACCACCTTGTAGAATTTGCCCTTAAGTCTAGGTGGCGCATTCTTATCGCATAATACCCCCGAAGCTAGCCTCCATCTCATCCACCCCGCTCCAATGCAGTGAGTAACATCCTCGTCAATCTCCCCCCCGCCTTGGATTATAGACCCAAGATACTTGAAACTATCTGTTTTGGGAATGACTCGAGTATCAATCTTCACTTCTACTTCTTCTCTTCATGCCTCCCATCACTGAACTTGCACTCCAAGTATTGAGTTTTCGACCTACTCAACTTGAAACCTTTGGTCTTTTTATCTTTTAGTAGTTTCTATATATTCTGTGCATCCATATATTTCATCGATTACTTTAAAGTTCCAATTGTTTTGCACTGGTGTATAGCATTTCTTTACCTTTTTACTGACTATTCTGAGTTGAGCTAATATTTTTGACTAATTGATGGAATTTTTATTTGGAGAAAGGTGCACGTGGTTGATGGTTCATCTCCACAACCGGAATATGAATATGAAGCTGTTCGTCTTGAATTGGAAATGTTTAGTCCTGGACTTGCTGAAAAGCCTTTTTTAGTGGTTTACAACAAAATGGACCTTCCAGACGCATATGAGAATTGGAAGACATTCAGAGACAGTCTGAGATCTCGTGGAATTGAACCCTTTTGCATGAGTGCAGTGAAAAGAGAAGGGACACATGAAGTTATTTGTGCTGCTTATGAGCTTGTTCGAAGAAAACGGGAAGCTGCTAAAGAAGGTAAGCATTTCTTAATTGTCATTTGCTTCGATGTTACAGTGGCCATGATTATGCTAAAATGCCTTTGATGTTCAATTAATTTGTTTTGACAAGTGCAATTAAGTTGAACAAATGTATGTTCTAGCTAAATAAGTATTCCTATAAAAAAATTTGTCCTATGTTCGTTGTTGGGTTGTCCTAAAAGGTTGTCATTTCATAATCAGCACATTTTAAATACATAGAAGTTTCAAGTGCCCCCACTTTTACCTTAATCCTCTATTCCACCTTTCTACAATGCAAAAGTAAAATTGGCACCCGTGTTTCTCAAGAAATAATAAACAAGTGCAAGGGTAAACTTGTAATAGAAGGAAATAAAACAAGAGTGTCTATCAGAAAATAAAGAAAATAAGAGGGTGAATTTGATGGTTCCTGGTGGAATAGTTGAGGTACGTCCAAAACTGGTCTGGACACCACATTAAAAAAAGGATATTCTACTGTGTATTTTCAGCACCGAGTTTCATTTATTGTCAGTTCTTTGATTGTAATGTTTTTAAATTCTTGTACAGTGAGAATGGACCCAGTAAACTTGAACTACGTTGCTGACATGGTGAAAAAGCAGCGAGCTGCTCCCATAAGTGAGTTTGAGATCACCCATGATAGTTCTTCCAAAACTTGGTATGTTCAAGGATCAGGCTTGCAACGTTTTGTCCAAATGACAAACTGGAGGTATGGTTCTTCTTGTTCTCTGATCCAGTTTCTTTTACCTTCTCGTCAATCGTCACTGCCTTCTATCTAGCACCTTTCCCTTATTTCCTTTTGGATTAGCATCCCTATGGAAGCATGTTTCTGCTGTAGCATATTGGCCCTGAAGTCAGTTAATTGCATTTTCTTCTATCATAGCTGAGACTAGTCATCATTATCAACTTGAGTTGAACTTTTTCTAGTGGACTCACATATCATCCTAAATTAAGTGTACAGAGATTTTAAATTGGTGGACTATAGAGATAAGAGACTCCTCTAGCCCGCTTGCTTCAAGGAACCTGTTTTAAATAAAGTTTTGTTGGATATATTTGGTCCTTATCAAAATTACATTGAGTTCCATTAAAAAGGAATCTTGTCCTTTGCGGCAGATATATGGACTCAGATAGAAGATTTCAACATGTTCTGGAGGCATGTGGTGTGAATAAATCTCTGCTCAAGCTTGGCGTGAAAGAAGGTGACACCGTCGTCGTTGGAGATGTATGTCTTTGCTACTTTGCTTCCTTATTCCCAGCACATCTTAGCCACTAGACTGCATAACTGCTTCTTTTCCTGTAAATTTGCAATGAATTCATTTGCTGATAGCTTATTATTCTTTTAACTTAAGTTCGTCTATTCAAGGCTTACCGGTACTACACATAGCTTTTTTTAGCATGTCATGATGAAAAGCTCTTGGCATATTTTGAGTGATGATGAATTCTTTCTAAGCTTTTTTCTCTTCCAGCAGCATAAAATTTTTACTTTTTGCTTATAATATGTGCACACATGTCAGGGATTAATATGACTGAGTTTTGTTTCATTCTTTGCCAGATGGAGTTGGTATGGCATGATTCTGATAATTCAGGCCCTACAAGTAGGAAGAAGTGGGCTGCCGGACCAAGTCGATAATCTCATTGTTGCTCTTTACTTGAACCTTTCGACTATGCTGCTAATCAATAAATCGTACATAAGATTAAACATCCTTGATGTGGCATTTCCAAGAACTTAAACAAGTTCTACTGAAATTCATGTATTATACATCGGCACCGTGCACAAGACATGTAAGTACCATAATTTTGTTCAAGACATTGCTTAAAATTGTTGCACTTGTGCTAGTGTGAATTATTAATTTGGGCTCGTCATAAAACTTACACCTGCTTTCTGTGTAGGTTCATACTCTTCAAGTTGTGGATAATGTAATTGTGCTTCCAATTTAGCAGAGTGTTTTCAATCAATATACCTTATAGAGCTGCAAGAGGTAAGGGGCGGAAAATATGGTTTCACCCAGAACATCTTGGTCTGCCAGAATGCAGCCTCTTCTTTCTGGTGCAAAGTACACTAACCTCATTTGTTAATTTTTGACAGTGACGGTAGAGTTATGTGAAATCTTATATTTTTTTCCATTTAGAAACATGGTCCTGGTTAGTAAGGATTCATATAGTCGATCCTAACTTGTTTAGGACTGAGCCATAGCTATTGTTGTTGTTACATCTTAGAGTTTCAAATGGCTATATGATTGAGGCATAGTTGTTGTTGTTGTTGTTGTTGTTGATGTTATATCCTAAAGTTTCAAATGACTATATAAATAAGTTGATCATAGCTATAGCTATTAAAAAGGGCACCGCGGTGCACTAAGTTCCCGCTATAGCTGTTATTTTGAAGAAATGAATAGCACTTTCTCTTCTAATTTTGGCTCTTTCATGGTTGCTGAAGGATTATGGATCGTATAACAATCTTACATTATTATTCACGGCATAACAATCTTCATATTATAGTCTTGCATAACTAGTCTGTGATCTAAACAATCCTTTTTTTGGGGTTCTACCCCGTTTCGTGCTTTTTCGCTATGTTCCGTGAGTTCTATAATTTGATGACTTTGGTTTACTAGACATCTGCTTTGGATCTCAATGGTGTACAAATTGGAAAATACAAGTTGCTCTCTGTAGTCTGATATTTGACGAAATCTCAGAAGTTAGGCTGGTCTTTGGATCTAAGTTCATAGGAACCAGTTTTGTTGTTTTCTTGATAACATTGATCCACACAACTCTAAACCAAGCCCATTTTCACTAGAGTCCGTTTCCACTGCATTAATATATACTACTCCTAGGTTTTATTCAACTGCATTTGCTTTTGAAGTTACTTCTCTATCTATTCTAATTTCCACTGAACTAAACCAATATGTTTGATATTTGTAGTAAACCAATGTCAGCATTTAATAGCTTATTTCAATTTCCATTTTGAAAAAGAAGAAAAAAGAATGAAGATTTTGTATTAAATTAGAGATCAACTTTCTATTCACAACCATGGATGTAGTTGCAAGTTCACTCACTAGAATAGGCAAGAATTCAATCTCCCTCCTAACTTTGCTTTCCCTTTTCTCTCCTCTCCTCTCTTGGTCCTTTGTACTCGTAATATATTATTCACTAACCATGTTGTAATGCACGTGGGGATTAGTGGCAGAGCCACCTTTGTCTTGACCCCCCCCTCCCCCTCCCCGGTCGAAAAATTAACTTTGTAGCTAGATTATTTTCTTTACGTACATATATTCTTTTGATTTATATTTTGACTATCCTTAGTGAAAATCTCGACGCCGCCACCAGTAGAGATACATATAAACTGCATTTGGAAGCCAAGACTTGCTCAATCTAAGGAAAAATACCAAATGAATGAGGTTGAGTGCTATATCTCACAATTTAGAAACACTAAGTCGTTTGGTAGGAGTTGTTAGAAAAAATAATGCAAGCATTAGCTTTGTGCATTATTAATCCCTTGTTTGGTAGAATGCCCAATGGATACTTGAAATGGTTCCATCACAAGTACAAGTGATGAACCCATATTTTTCAAATCACTCCCCAATTAGCATCACTCTAGACATAGCTCTAGAACATGGGAAAAAACCATCTCATTTCTATAACCGCTGGGATGATCATTCAGAATTTGGGAAGCTAATCCAAGAAAATTGGCCTACGCAACATGGAGGAATGAGGAGTATATGACAGAACTTGAAGCTAGTAAAAAAGACAATGAAAGCTCTAAATAAAAAGGAGTTCATAGGGGTCATAGAAAAGGTACAAAGTCTGAGAGATGAATTGCAACACATTCAAGCACAAATGATAGATGCTACTATCAGTGCTAACCTGTTTGAAGCAGCAAGCAACACCAAACAACAATTGGAGAAATGGAATTTAATTGAAGAAAGCATAGATAAGCAGAAATCTAGAGTGCAATGGCTCAAGCTAGGGGATGCGAATACAACTTATTTCTATGCTAATATGAAAGGTAGAAAAATACAATTCAGATTAGAGCTCTAGCAATAGAAGGAGGGACTGTACTGAAGACTGCAGACACTATATAAGCTGAAATTGTGGGGTACTACAAGAGATTACTGGGCTCCAATACTCAGCACTTCCTGCTGTCAATCCTGGAGTTATGCAAGAGGGACCGGTGCTAAATAGAAGTCAACAACTGCAGCTCATAGCACCATTTACTAGAGAAGAAGTAGCTCAAGCCCTGAGGGGATAGATGATTCAAAAGCCCCAGGTGGAGATGTTTTAAACTCCTAATTCTTTAAGAAGTCTTGGCATGTGCTTGGTAATGAAGTCACAAATGCAATACTTCAATTCTTTGATAGACAGACTGACCTCTGTTAACTACGTTTTATATAGACTGGAAGCTAGAGAGATACTAAGGTACAGGTTCAATGTACAGACCAATTAACAGTATATTAGTTACCCTCATTCCCAAGACCAAGAACCCTGCATCTATTAGAGAATACATGCCAATATCTTGTTGTACTACTTTGTACAAAATCATCTCAAAAGTGATCACAAGTAGGATGCAGCATGTTATGGATTCACTGGTGGATTGCAATCAGGCAGCCTTTGTACATGGTAGCCTACTCTCAATAAACATTCTATTTAGCCATGAATTGGTGAAAAGCTATGGCAGAAGGGGCGTATCTTCTAGATGCATGTTCAAGATTGACATGCAAAAAACATATGATTCCATTGAATAGGTATTCCTGAAACAAATACTATCAGGCCTTAACTTTCTAGAAAAGTTTGTCAGATAGATCATGAGCTGCATTAACACAGTTACCTACTCCATCATTATCAATGGTAGCCCAACTCCTCCCTTTGCTGCTAAGAGAGGGATAAGACAACGTGATCCTATGTCACCTTTTCTTTTTGTATTGGCAATGGAGTATCTAAAAAGACTTCTGAGAACTTTGAAGAGCAAACCAGGCTTTAACTATCACCTAAGGTGTGAGAAGCTGGGAGTAATTCAATATAGTTTTGCTAATGATTTACTCCTGTTCTGTATGGGTGATCAAGTTTCTGTGATGTTGTTACATAGTTGCTTCCACCAATTCTATAGTTGCTTACACCAATTCTCATCTGCATCAGGGTTGATTGCCAATCAAAGCAAAAGTTGTGCCTATTTTGGAGGAGTATCAAAAGGGAGTTCAACAGCATATTATGCATACTCTTGGATTCAGTAGGGGACTTTAGCATTCAAGTATCTTGGGGTACCAATGAGCATAAAGAGGTTATCCGTACATCAAAGTCAATCTCTACAGAACAAAATGATTGGGAGGATCACTAGCTGGATAGTTAAGTTCCTCTCATATGCTGGAAGATTACAGCTGCTTAAAAGTGTATTAACTGCTATCTAATCATTCTGGTCTCAGATTTTTCCTCTCCCAAAGAAAATTATTACAAAGATTGAGGCAATTTGTAAAAAGTTTCTGTGGATAGGAGAGGCTGAAGGCAAGAGGAAAGCTTTGATATCATGGGATAAACTATGCTGGCCAAAATCTTTAAGAGGCCCGAACATTACCAACTTATAGATATGGAATCAGACTGCAATTGTCAAACACTTGTGGAACCTACACAAGAAAAAGAACAAACTATAGACCAATAAGTTTACACATACTATATAAAAGGAAGGCAAGTTTGGTCTTGCAATGCTAAACAGGCCTCATGGTTGATCTAGAAGATTATTCAAGCTGCAAAGTCCCTGTCTGAGGTTGTCTTGAATATTGGCAGGAGCTGAATACAGAGAAATACTTCATTAGAGATGTCTACAACGAACTGAGAGGAGATTTTCCAAAAGCGTCTTGGAAAAGGTTGATATGCAACAACATAGGATATCCAAAATGGCTCTTCATTTTATATCTGTCTATACACAACAGATTTACGCTAGACATGCTGATCAAATGGGGTATAAACTCCAATTCGGAATGCCCGCTATGTGAAGATGAAGAAGAATGTCATCCGCACTTATTTTTTAAATGTCAATTCTCAGCAAGTGTATGGGAAAAACTATTAACATGGCAGAATATCCATAGAGGTTTACAAGGATGGAATGAGGAACTTGAATGAACCATCATGCATGCTAATGGAAGGAGCTCAAGAGGGGTAGTATTACAGACTAGTACTGGCTGCTGCCATCTACTATGTGTGGCAGGAAAGGAACTGCAGAATCTTCAACGAGAAGAAGAGGACGGTGGGAGACATCACAAGATTGATTGTCCAGGAAGTTCATTACATGAGTATAAGATCAAAATTAGCTAGTTTCATGCAAGAACATAATGTATATTCGTAGTTGCATGCCTGCTTAGAGGCGAATGACAATAGGCATAGAAGCATCACAGTTGGTCCAGAACCAAGGTTGGGACCATGTGTCCAACAAAGGGTGTGATTATACTTGTACATATTTTCCTTGGTAAATAATATACTTTACTTACCAAAAAAAAATTCCTTGTTTGGTACATCTTTTCAATCTATGTATTACTAAAACTTGTATTAGTTAAACATTATATTTGGTATTATCCTATGTACAACTAATATATAACAAACCATAGTGTTAGCAATGCAAGGGGTTTTAATACTTGCATAAACATGAAAGACACAATTGCCCCTTAAATCCCTCAAAGTGTACGAAGTTAAAGAATGCGGAGGGTGTTTTTGTAAGCAACTAAATTCTTAAGAAATTATGCAATCCTTTAGTACACCAAATTAAACAGTAGATAAGAAATAATTTCACCATAGCTAATGCTAGCATAACTAATTCCAGTATTACTAATATCAACATTGTTAATACATCATATTCGACACAATTCTTATACCTCCTACCAAATGACCCCTAAAAGTATGGAGAAAATGAAACCTTGTCAAGAAAACCGAATTTCTAGATAAGCCAGGGGAATTGATTGGAGTTGGGACTGTGTACCAAGGACATGGTTGGCTCTAGTACTATATGCATAGCAGCAAGGACAATCATACTAATTGTTTTATACTAAATTTTGTACTTGCCAAATGAACAAAGAACGTTACATTGCCAAATGAATTTGGCTCTTGAAATTTTTATTGTTGTAGCACTGGTAATTTCACCTTCTTCTAATTCATTCACCATATTGTTATCCATTTCCTTTTCGAGATCATTAATGATAAATGCGAGAGATTGGTCCTTTTTATAAGAAAAATTTTCTCAAATCGGGGTTAGTCAAGATAATTACCTTTTTTGAAAATAAGCTTTAACCTTCCAAAATGCCTTTCCCTTTTCGATGGCCTCCTATCATCTGCAATCACAGTGGTATGTTCTACATTCCATACCATTATTCTACAAATCGAGCTTTGACCCAAACCTTATATTTTTGTTAAAAAATTTCACTTAAATATACATAAAAAATTATTCAAAACTTCGTAAGCTACATTTTCTAAAATCTAAAACCCGTAAACTCAATCTCCATCTCTGACGATGATCCAGGAATCAATTGTGAGGATATGCATAGCTAAGTGAAGTCTATAGAATCAAAGAAAAAGGACACCTTTTTCTTTCACAACTTATAAAGTTAATTAAAACCGTATCTTTTGACTAACCAAACTGATTGTTTTTCCTTTTCTTTTTACTGTTTAAAGTAAGGGAAGCCCCTAAGCCTTTTATGTACATAGTATTAAATCCTATCTCCACACGTATGTACCCACCAAAACATCTCATTCAACCTCGTATGTATATTCTCTACTACTCCAGATAACTTCACCAGTTTTCCTAGTGAACCCAAATCTGTTTGATGACTTGGTCTTGACACGTGCAGTGGAATGTGGGACCCACTTGATGACATGGAAATAGCATCCACGTGTGACTGTTCATGGTACTTAGCTGACATGACAATATTGCTTGATTACGAGACAGACAAATTGGGTTGTATTAGGGAAAAAGCAAACGGAGTTTGGTCACAGAATCCGGTTTTTTGTTTCCTCGGATTAGACTCTCTTTCCGTTCCTCATGTCTTCCCTTAGATCTTCCTTCTTCTTCTTTTTTTTTCCTTTTAAATCTTACACTAAGCAATAATTCTCGTATTTTACATAATTTTATGAAGAGTTTGAGAGATTATTACAAAAAATATAGAGAAGTTGTACGCATAATCTTAAAAAGAATGTCGAATGTATAGGGCAAATGGAAATAGAGGTGGAGTTAGAATTTCTAGCTTATGAATTTTGGATCATAATTCTTTTTACTTATTGAATTTTGAATAGATTATTTGTACATATTTGAGCCAAAATTACTAATAGTGGCTTCGCCCTAAATAATATCAGTAAATATCCCAAATAATATGGTGTCAGGCAGCTATTAGATAGAGACTTATGGTAATTTTTAATACAACAAGACAACTAAAGAGACGTAAAAAAAGTCACAATAATTTAGGAGGATTTAAAAATATAGAAAAAAACGTAATTAATTCTACATAAGGGCCACGGGAAGCTAAATTCCAGTATTACATGTGAGTTACTTGACTAACGATCTTCAGCAAATTCGTTATTTATTGAATAATAGTACTGGACTAGAAAGAGTTAAAAATTTCATTAGATTTGGACAACAAACAAATAACAAACTTTTGCTATATAATTGCTATCATTAGTTTCTATTTAACACCTTCTAGGAATTGAAGGGTATAAGCCGAAATCTCTTCATTTAGCTGCAGCCAAACCAACATTGTAAAGGCATAGTATTTTTTTCGTTAAAGAATATTAGTTTTGAATCATTCGATTATGTGAAAGATTTTTTTTTCTCGAATTCAACCAGAGGGATATTGGTTTCTAATTGATAGTTTCTGTAGCGATTTTCAAGTGTAACAAAAAGTATATTTTAAAAAATAAAATTGGTATGACGTGAAATAGTTATTTTTAAAATGTAAACAAATTATTTCGAAACGGTATTATTTTTTAAATTATAATATAATTTTTAAAATAAAAGATAAGATATTTTTAAATTTTAATAGAAAGTTTTTAAAATAATTTTAATAGACGTCATATCATGGATAAAATCAAGACACCGAAATCTTATGGATTATTACATAAATATCCGGCGAGATTAAATTTTAGTAGAGAGTTTTTAAAATAATTATTATAGAAGTCATATCATGGATAAAATCAAGAAACCGAAATCTTATGGATTATTACATAAATATCCGGCCAGATTTATTATTTACTTTTTATAGCTAATATACATAGATGATATACTGATTACACGCGATTATACACCGGTTATATATGAATTATATAAAACTACACATCCTTAATTTTTTAATTTAAGTGGTTGGGTGAGCACCTGTTTAGGTTGATAACATAAAGCTAAAAGAAAAATATGAAAGAATTTCAACCAAAGACTAAAGATATAAATAAAGTTTTTATATAGACAATTTCTATTAAAACTCATCTTTTTATTATGAAATAAATTAATTTTTTGTAACAAAAGAAAGAAAGACATAAAAAATAAGATAAAAGAAAATAAATATAGAAAAAAAGGTATGCAAAATCAAAAAACCAGAAATAAGAGACGACAACGAATTTCTTCTTATGTTTCATCTTTGTTGAGTGTAAACAATTTGGAAGCCGATCTCATCGATTTTAAATATTTGTTTCAACTCAAATACATAGATTATAAGATAATATTTTACAATATTTTTTTATTTACATTGTGTGTCGTTTAAAAAAAATACTATTACTAACAAACTGATATGATATTCGAATTTGAATATAATTACAATTTAAGTAGTTTGCATTGAGGTTAAGCCAAATATGATGTCGAGAAAAAACTGCCTGGCAATTTTAAGACAATATATGCAATGTTATATAATAAAAGTCAATTAATCTAACATTTAATGATTCAAAGAACAAAATATTTCTATATGTAGGATATTCAAATTCAAAATCTGTGGCTAGAGGTATCGATAAACTCAAAATGGAGTCATCTGAAATAAAATTTCACCGGCCAAAGAATCATTTAGATTTTTAGATAGCCGATTAAAGTGGATTTAAATTAAGGATAATGTCTTCACTTGCATCATTATAAAGATAATCATTATTGAAACATATATAATGTTTTAGAAATTGAAATTTCAAAATAGAAATAATTTTTTTAAACATAATAGCATACCAGAAGAGAATCCAAGTCGTAATAAAAGAGTCACGTCGTAATCAAAGAATCGTTCATACTGTGCCAACCTTTGTGCTTTGCCATAGCTCATAAATACGAGTTATTATTTCGCTTTGTGACTATTTTTAGGTTCCAATGACACCAATAAGAATGGTGCAAAAATAAAATTATCACCATGAGATTTGACAAAATGTTAGCTTTTTTTCATGTAGTGTTTCTTAATTAATATCTAACGATTATCTATGATTATCTAGAAGGTTTAAATTTTAAGGTTATTTACATATAATTCAAATAACTCACATATTTAATATGGTTAATGTCAAATATCAAAATGGAGTCGTACTAAAAAAAAAAATCACCGGCTAAAGAATTTTTTACATTTTAGATAGCCGACTAAAATGAGTTTTGAATTAAGGATAATATTTTTACTTATATTGTTATAAAAAAATTATTATTGAAAAATAAAGTTTTAGAAACTAAAAATTTAAAATAGAAATATGTTTTGAAAAATATCAACACACCAAATAAGTGTTCAAGCAGTAGTAAAAAGGTCAAGTCGTATCCAAAGAGTCCTTCATAGTCTCAACCTTCGATTGTTTTGCCATAAATATGAGTTATTATTTTGCTTCCTGACTATTTTTTAGATCTAATGACACCAGCGAGAATGGTACCAAAAAAGAAAAATAGAATTATAACTAAGAGATTTGAGAAATGTTTGATCATTTTCATGTAGTGTTTCTTAATTAATATCCAATGATTATCTATATTTATCGAGAAGGTTTAAATTTTAAGATTATTTACATATAATTCAAAATAACTCAAATATTTAACATGGTTAGTGTTCACGCATCCGCACGGATGCTAATACTAGTTACAAAAATATAGAGAGGTTTTACGCATAATCTTAAAAAGAATGTTGAATGTACATGGCATATAGAAGTAGATGAAGAGTTAGAATTTTTGGTTTATGAATTTTGGATCATAATTCGTTTTACTTATTGAATTTTGAATAGATTATTTGTACATATTTGAGCCAAAATTACTAATAGTGGCTTCGCCCAGAGTAATATCAGTAAATATCCCAAATAATATGGTGTCAAGCAGCTATTAGATAGAGACTTACGGTAATTTTTAATACAACAAGACAACTGAAGAGACGTAAAAAAGTCACAATAATTTAGGAGGGTTAAAATTATAGAAAAAGACGTAATTAATTCTACGTAAGGGCCACGGGAAGCTAAATTCCAATATTACATGTGAGTTACTTTTCAGCAAATTCGTTATTTATTGGATAATAGTACTGGACTAAAAAGAGTTAAAAATTTCATTAGAATTGGATTCAAATATAAGAAATTTCTTTTTATTTACAACTCCAAGAGATTGTTAACATAAAGGGAGTGATGTTATTGAATTTCTTGCTTGCATTAATATTTACTGTTAATAACTTTATTGGCTAGCTAGTAAATCAGGTAGTACAAAGAACATCAGAGCTTTTGCAGATGTAGGATTTGACAGCGAAAGCTAAGCTACGTACTTAGCAATTAGCTTCCATTTCTTGAGACAAAACCTGCAAATATTAATACACATTCTCATATCACCTAATTTAAAAGTTTAAACCCCATATCACTGACTAATTTTTTATTTGAAAGTTTAAAAAACACTTCCACATTTTGGGAAAAAAGAAAGAAAATACTAAAAGAATGAAAAGGTGAAGAAAAATGGAGTACTTTAATCACGTTCTTACTAATTCACGAATTTTGTTGAAGTTTAACTAATTCTGAAGTGTGTTAAAAAAAAAAAGAATTTAAATTTGGAGTTGTTTGCATTTACATCTGTCGGATGTGGTATCCTGTAAGATACATTAGCTCTTAAGTATTACTTTTTTATGGTTTACCCTCTAGTCTTTTTACGATTTTGTAAAACCGTTGAAATGTTTAATCTTGACCATAATATGAACATTTGACTTTGGAACTATTACCTTATAAAATTAATTTCCTAACATGTTGATCCACATTGTCCTCCAAATAGTAGTATATATGCTTGTATGAATAGCTAAGTATGATCTTTGATTATACAAAAGAAGAGTGATTAGTAGTAATAATGCTAAAGGGGTTCAAATAGTAGTATATATCTCCATCTCTGACATTGAGGATCCAGGAATCAATTGTGAGGATATGCATAGCTAAGTGAGAGATAAAGGACACCTTTTTCATTCACAACTTATAAAGTTAAAACTATATTTTTTGACTAACCAAATTGATTGTTTTTCCTTTTCTTTTTACTGTTTAAAGTAAGGGAAGCCCCTAAGCCTTTTAGGTACATAGTATTAAATCCTACCTCCAAACGTATGTACCCGCCAAAATCTCTCATTCAACCTCGTATGTATATTCCCTATTACTCCAGATAACTTCACCAGTTTTCCTAGTGAACCCAAATCTGTTTGATGACTTGGTCTTGACACGTGCAGTGGAATGTGGGACCCACTTGATGACATGGCAACAGTGTCCACGTGTGATTGTTCATGGTACTTAGCTGACATGGCAATATTGCTTGATTACGAGACAGGAAAATTAGGTCGTATTAGGGAAAAAGCAAACGGGGTTTGGTCACAAAATCCGATTTTTTTGTTTCCTCGGATTAGACTCTCTTTCCGTTCCTCATATCTTCCCTTAGTTGGTGCCGTCCCCGGAGCTTTATCTGCATGATGATGATGATGATTGGTCAAGCTTTTGTTGGTTGGGAGGTCTGTTTTCCCCTCTGTTTTGTGGGGTGATGATGATGATCTGAATGACGCTCCATGTATTTCCAAAATGATTTGAGGCGGCTGACATGGAACACTGAATGGATTTTCCACCAGGATGAAATGTTGACCTGGTATGTAGCTTTCTCAAGGCGTCTTTCAATGGACATGGGTCTAATATATGGCTGCAATGGGCGAGGGTCCTTGGCCTTCTCTGCAAATAAGTACCGCTTTGGGACTCTTACCATCACTTTGTCTCCTGCTTGATATTGGGCAAAGCACAGGTTCTATTCTGCATGCCTCGTTGCCCTGTCTTGGGCTTTGACAAGATAGCTCCACGCTATCTGCATGGTTTGCTCCCATTCCTTCAAGAAACTGGCAGCTTGAGACGATGTTGGCATATTTGGTGCATTCACATTTTGTAGGAGTAGCGGTTGCTGTCCGGTAATAATTTCAAAATCGCTTTTGTTTGTAATGGCGCACTTTTGTGAATTGAAACACAGTTGAGCAGCATCCAAAAGCTTCACTCAATATTTTTGCGACCCGGTTGCAAAGTGGCAGAGATATTCCTCCAGCATGGCATTGAACCGTTCTGTTGGGCCATCTACCTGATGATGAATGTTTGAGTTGTGGCTCAATGTGGATCCAAAGCACCCAAAGAGTTGGGTCCAAAATCTGCTAGTGAAGCGTGAGTCGCAGTCATTAATGATGTGTTTGTGCATACCCCAATATTTGACAATATGAGCAAAGAAGAGTCGAGCTGTATCCTCTGCCGATATGTTTTGTGGGGCTGCTATGAATGTGGCATACTTGAAAAACCGGTCTACCACAACCAGGATGGTTGCAAGATCTCCGACCTTGGGTAATCCTGTGATGAAATTGAGGGAAATGCTTTCCCATGATCTCTGCGGAGCAGGTAGCGGTTTCAAGAGTCCCGCTTGTGCTGGGCGATCCGACTTTTCCTTAGGGCATGGTTGGCAAGTCTTCATGCAATGCGGGGCGCCATCAGTTGCTTGACGCTGATGATGTGATTTCTGATTTTTGAGGATGAGGGTAGCCGGAACCTTGGGTTCATGTCTTTGGACTCCCTTCATCGACTGCATGGCCGAGAGGTTTTCAGCGGCCATCTTTATGGGTTTGCATGGAATGACGCGGGGTTTGGCCCCGTTGTCTCCCATCATCAGGAGCATGTCGGCAAATGGTACCGGTTTAGTGTTGGTTTGCCTCAGGAATTCCAATCCCACTATCAGCTCGAAGTCATCGATGATAGCTATACGTAGGTTGAATTTTCCCTCGTATGGACCAAGCTTCATTGGTACTGCTTTGGCTTTTCCACTCACTGGCTGGGGTGATGAGTTGATAGCCTTGACACGGCCACTGCACTTTTGCACTGCTAGGCCGAGGCGCTCTACCTGAGTTGAGGCCAAGTAGTTATGGGTAGCACCCGTGTCTATCATTGCTCGAATGGGCCTGCCATTCACTTTTATATCAACAAACATGAGGGTCCTCTTTTCTGTGGCGGGAGGCCTCGATTCTCTTTCCCTTTCTTGGCGATTGGGCAGACATTCTTCTTAGGGTTACCAGAGCTGGTTCCCGCTAAGGTATCTGGGATGGAGCCAACAAGTGCGTTGAAGGCACCTACTTGCTCTGCGTCGTCTGAGTTAGTGTCTGACTCATCCTCGACAGTCTGATGAGCGTTGATCTTAGCATGAGGGCATTCATTGTTCCAATGTTCCCCGCCGCAATGACGGCATTCTGAAGGAGGCTTTCTCCCCTGATTGTTGTTGACTAATGCAGCGATGTTGCTGCTTGATGAAGGAGTCTTAGATTTGGATGCACTTCGATCTCCCTCATTTCTGCTAGGGCCACCATTGCTTGGTTGGCTCCCGTTGTATCCCCCACGGACAGGCGGCTGGGACCTGTCCCTCAGAGTTTCCAAATGATAATCCCCAAGGCATTCTGCAGCTTGGATCGCCTTGGGTAGGGTATCTACCCTCTGTCATTGCAGCTCTGCACGGGCATAAGGTTTCAAACCTTCTATGAATGTGAAGATTTTATCTTTGTCCCCCATGTCTCGTATGTTTAGCATGAGCGCGGAGAAGTCCCGCACTGATCTGGTTTGGCGGAGTTCCCGCAGTTTTCTCCGTGCATTGTATTCCACATTCTCGGGAAAGAACTGCAGGCGTATAGCTGCCTTTAGTTCCGCCCATGTCTGGAGGTTGTCTTCACCGGCCCTGATGGCTTCATATTTCACTCGCCACCAGAGTTTAGCATCGCCCTGAAGATACATGGCAGCAGTTGCTACCTGTTTTGATTCGTCCAGTGGACCGACGACATCGAAGTATTGTTCAATGTCGAATATGAAATTTTTCACTTCTTTAGCATCCTGGGCTCCGTTGTATGGCTTTGGCTCCGGAATTTTCAGCTTTTGTGGCACAGGGGCAATGTTCACGGCGCCCCCAATATGGTTGTCGCCTCCTCTGAGCAGGCTTTGAAAGGCAGCATTGACAACATTGAGCTGGCCTGTCAAGTTGTCTATGTTTTGCTGCGTGGCAGTGATTCTGTCTGCCTCTTGTTCACGTTGGGCCAAATCCTGAGCACACTCCTGTTGGAGGTCCTCGAATTTTCCATGAATGCCAGCTGCCTCGACGGCTACTGTTTGACGGTCATCCTCAGAGTCCCGACTGATGTTTGCACTGCCACTTTCGGCCTGCCGCATTCTGCGGTCCAGGTCATCCAACCTTTGCACTAGGCTGGTTCTTAAATCAGGCACCGTATCTACGATGGGTCGTAGTACGTCAACCATCTGTTCGAGGACAGTGATCCGATCCCCTTGAGTCACCATGGTCAGAAACGGTGTAATGGCTACACGTTCCCTCGTCCGATGTCGAGCCTAGGCTCTGATACCAACTGTTACGCGGCGCCTTCCTGAGGTTCTTTGGAAGGGCGACGTAAGGCTAAGCAATCGATGTCAGTACGATTGTCGTCCGCCAACTGAGGTCCCCTTCGCACGCTAGACTAGATTGTCAGTGCCGTGGAGGAAAACCAATGTCGTAAACAATGTGAGAATTGAAAGCAGTAATTAATGATGAATGCTGATTGTATTGATGATGGTGAAAGCTATTACAAAGCTAATGCGGTGTCGAGGGGGAGAGACACCAGTACAGAGAAATGATTGCTTGCTTGAATGTTTGAATGCTTGATCCCCCCTAATAATGCTTTAAAAAAATAAACCTAAGTTACAAGAGCTGACCTATGAAAGCTGTAAATGCATACTGAATGTAAAATGAAGTAAATCTACTCTATATTTACAATGAAAAGGACTTAGACTTCTACAAAGCAGGAGCAAGTCCAGTGGTAGCAACTTTATCTTGAGCATCAGGGTCTGTGCGCGCGTTGCTGTTGGCGCGCACGGCACTAATTGTGTCTGCCTGCGGCTGGGCGCTGGCGCTTGGATCATGAGGGATGCGCGCGACATTGTCTGTGCACGCGAAATTTTCTGTGTGCGCGACATTGTCTATGCGCGCGGCGGTGTTGGCACTCGCAAGCCGCTGGGCGCCGGCAAGGAGCGTTGGTGGCGCGACAGAGGCACATGCGCGGTTGTCACTTGGCGTTGCCGAGACCACGGGGCCGACCGTGGTCTAGGTTTTGAAAGGCTTGCCAGGACACTACGGGGCGCGTCCAAGGGGTTATGGGGCGAGGCTGGAAAGCAGCCCATGACAGAACACATGCATGAATCAGGTCTATGGACAGTGTACACAGGTGACAGACAGAATCAAGCAAAAGGCATGCACGTGAAAGGGATAAGTATAAGTGGTTATTTCTGATAATCCCTGAACGAAAAGGTTTCATATTTGATAAGGAGCAGAACTCCTTATTTGAAGAGAACTCTATCCAAGATAAGAGAATAGTTAGAAGTTGAAGTTGACTAGAACTCTTCCACCAAGGAGGAGTAAAGCATTAGAACTCTAGTTAATCCTTATTGTACTAACTCTGTGAATATCAGTTTTGTTCTCTTTTACAGATGGCACACACATAAAGAAGTTAAAGCATGAATTGAGAGCAAAATAGCAAGGCATTTTATGAGCAATTCTTGTGAGATTCAAGTGTGTGATCCTGAAGCTACACGGACTAGATTGAAGAACCAGTTCCATAAAGAGTTTTATGTGTCTTTCTTTATTTCTAGTTCAAAGTGTAGTAGGTGTTCTGAGTTTTATTATTCAAGTTAGAGTTAACTTGAAGTAGTCGCAAAAGCCTGTGGCGTGTTGCTGCAAGGGTTAGAGTTAATCTTTAGGTTTGCAAGAGGTTGTAAACTCGAGTTGTATTGTTCAAGTTATAGTTAACTTGAAGCAGTCGCAACAACCTCTGACTGGTTACTACAAGGATTAGAGGTAATCCTTAGGATTGCAAGAGTTTGTAAACTTTATTTTTGGCTCAGAGTTGTAATGAAGTGTTTGAGAAAAATCCTACTGTGTAGTAGGTCGTAGATTTTTCAGCTTTTGAGCCGTGTGTTTTCCACGTAAAAATTCTTGTGTGCTTTACTTTCTGCATTTATTATTTCGCAACTGTAATTTAAGTAACACATAGAATAATCGAGACCTTCGATAATCTAATGCACGTGAAAATTGGACATCACACAAAGCACTTCCTCTTGTGTGGTACTTAAGTATAAAACGATCATTTTTGCTTGCATTTTATGCATTATATTTACTGTTAATAACTTTATTGGCTAGCAAGTAAATCAGGTAGTACAAAGAACATCAGAGCTTTTGCAGTTGTAGGATTTGACAGCGAGAGCTAAGCTACGTACTTAGCAATTAGCTTCCATTTTCTTGAGACAAAACCTGCATATATTAATACCCAATCTCAAATCACCAAATTTATTTAAAAGCCTAAAAAAGCACCCTTCTACATTTTGGGAAAAAAGAAAGAAAATACTAAAAGAATGAAGGGGTGAAGAAAAATGGAGTACTTTAATCACTTTCCTACTAATTTACGAATTTTGTTGAGGTTTAACTAATTCTGAAGTGTTTAAAAAAATTTAAAGCTGGAGTCGTTTGCATTTTCTTAGTATTTTACCCTCTAGTCCTTTTATGAATCGTGAAACCATTAAAATGTTTAATCTGACCATAAAACACTTGACAGGGTTAATTTGGAACTATTACCTTATAAAATTAATTTCCTAACATCTTGATCCGAATTGTCCTCCAAATCGTATGCTTGTATGGCATGTAAATATGAATTTTGATTATACAAAAGAAGAATGATTAGCAGTGATAGAGCAAATTGTAAAGACGGGATTCAATTAAATTCCATTCTTCCCAAAATTATCTTGTTTGCACATTTTATATATAAACTGTTGAATCCTCTTAACATAATGAAAGCTTCTAAGTATGATATTTTTATAGCCTTTTTTTTTTTTTGAATTTCTTTAACAAAATTCCTAGCTCCCGTTGATTAGAAGAAAAGTGAACAAGAATTTTTTTAAAGTATTAAAGAGAAAACACATACTTCACTAGCTAGTAGTATTACTGCTATCTTTTTTGTATTAGGCATTTAGTATTTGATATTTATTGGCTTTATGCGAACGTTTAAAATTCAATATATACATATAAAAAATAGTAATGCGTAATTTTGCGACGAAGAATATTTTATGAATCGTATTTTGATACATATATTTTCACTTGTTACTGACTCAATTAATTCAAATTCGCATCGCCATATATATCCATTAAAAAGGATAAAGTACTTCCTATAAAAAGATATTCTCTGATTGTACCATTTAAGTTGTATATAATACTGATAATTGGAGCCATGTTCATGTAAAGCTCGTTGGTCAAAGAAACCAAAAATCGTCATTCCTACAATGAGAGTCTCGTCAAAGTCCAAGGTCTCATGTTCTCAAGTCCTTGGCTTAAAATGTCATAATCTTTATCCCCAAATTCCGGATGGCCTTAATTTTATTTATTTTATTATATTGCTAGACAAAAAGTGTGTGCATTTTTTTGAAGAATGTGCAAAATTCTAATCTGACTCTGTCTACCCATGTAAGTTTCCCTTGTCAGTATAGAAGCTGAATTAAAATTTTACAAGGGTGGCCCAACTTCACTTCCTTATTATTTTCCCTTTCTTAAACAAAAAAAGAAAGAAGAAAAAATCGAAGACACAAGCCCCTGTATTTAAGAAATTCCAGCTTATGACTGTTCTATTAACTAATTTAAGTAATTAAATCCCAAGTGGTTCACATCTTTTCATATGTCCCTTGACCAACTATTCATCCTTTTCAAATGCTAAACAAAAATTAATTGCTCTTTCAAAATATTTAACTCCTCCATAAACAAGAACTTAATTCCATTATAATAAAAAATATTCTATCAAGAGGAAGGTAAAGAATATGGTGTTTCAATAAGCATGAGTTATTTTGTGATGCCAAAGTTGAGCGATTTCAGTTCCGAGTAAGTTGGCAATGCATGTAATCACTGTTTACCGAAAAATTATACGGTTAGAATTTGTAACATAATTTATATACACATGGATTAAATTGATCCGTTAAAATAAAGTAATAAAAAATAAAGTGATTAAAATAAAGAGAATTGAAGAAAAACAAGCATGGGCTTCAGAATATTCTCACCGGTATCAAGAATGATTAAAAAATCTCAACAATACTTGTATAAATTTAAGAGAAAGAATATTAGTCTTTTGCTATTCGTATTTCTTGATTTTTTAGTAGAATGAAAATCTCTATTTATACTAGAGCTATTGGGTGTATGATCTACCAATCATGCCCCGTTAATTATTAATATTAATGCTATAATAAAAGGTAATAAAGGGTAATAAAGACTAATAAATATGGGAGGAATCTTGGAGTCATCCGTAATGTTTTTATAACGGTCATATCTTGAATCGCTTCTTATTCGGCCACAGATTTGTATCCGGTATCAATATCTTATCCAGCCACATGTTTGTATCTGACGTGAACATGGTTGAATCAATGCTGATTGATCCTCCTTGACACGCATTGCTTCCTAATTACTCATCTTCCGAGACCGATTTTTATCGTACACAAATAGTCTCCCCCCACCCTTCCCCTACACTTTCCGATTACTCACTAGATGTGATCGGGAAGTGGAAGTTTTTCACCCTCGTTACTGCCTCATTAAAAACCTTATCGGAAAAATTCAATCGGTACCAAAACCGGGCGAAGGAAAAAAGAGTGCAGAACTTAGAATCAGATGACAAATGCCAACACTTATTATTTTTTCTTCGATGACTGTTTGGCTAAAGAAGTAGCACCATCACAGAAAATTTGATCTCAGATTTTTAGTATTCACTTGAAACTTTTAATCTTTGAATTTTGACTCTTGAGTTTTTAGTTATACTCGAAAAATTTTCTTTGAATTTTGACTCTTGGATTTTTAGTTATGCCCGAAAACTTTATAACCTCATAGCCTTTGGGACCAGGGATGTTAATGACCAGGAATTTTGTATTTCTGATTTTAATAAATTCCAGGAATTTGATGCTTCCGGTTAACTTTACGATCGAAAGACAAGACATCCGACCTTTAGCCATTTGATTGGATGGCTTCATAAGAGAGGGCCCTTATATTTACGGTGCTTATGAAGAGGACGTCTTCTATTCATCCGGTACAATTGTTCGGATTTGTAATCTTTTTTGCTTCTAAGTATGAGCAAATATTAAGAATGATTTTGTTCATTCAAACATATACAAGAATGTTTCTAGAAAGTTCAAGCTTTGCTTCATTCCATTCTTTGAACGTACACAAGTGTTTATAACTTTGCAGATACAATAATTTACAAGAAATGAACAAAAATACCTTGCAAGAAAATTGCAACCAGGTTGACATTTATTGGATCTCGCCGGATCTTAATTCTGATTATTTCTTTTTCCTGGGCTGATATGGCAATCCCTAGTCCTTTAACTACCAGTCCCCAGTCAATTTCTTTTTTTCGAAGCCAGTTCTGGCTATCTTCGATATCCTGTACGGATTATTCCGGAGTCATTTTCAGATGCTTCCGGTACTTATTATCGTGATTTTTGCTGCTCTGATGCAACAGTCCCTAGCATTCATAGACATTATAGCCTTTCATTGAAGTTATTTTGTGGCGATTGGCTTCGAGTATGCCCTTGCTTCATGTTAGTCCGTGATCTTGACGGCTATGGTTCAAACTAGTGTCTAGAATACTTCCGATCAAAGTTTAATTGACCTTGATTTAGGACCGTAAAAGATGTTGATTTAATTATCTGATCATCTTCTATACGAATCTTTGACTTGTATCTGTTATGCACATCTTCCCACGTTGTTGCTTGAATTTCAAACAAACTCTCCTTCAACTTCCTCGAGGTATCGGAGCTTAAGGGATTGATATCCTTGGTAAATGCTTCAGTTGCCCACTCGTCCAGGTCTGTCGGCAATATCATTCTCTTTTTGGAATCGGATCATGAACTCTTGTAGCAACTCCGAGTTTCCTTGAGCGACTCTGAATACATTGACTTTTCTAGCTTGCACTTTTCTTGCTCCAGCTTGAGCTTTGATGAAAGAATCTGCATGCATTTCAAAAGAATCAATTGAGAGTTCAGGTAAAAGATAAAACCATGTTAAAGCTCATTTTTTTAATGTTTCGCCAAATTTCTTTAAAAAGACTGATTCGATCTTATGTGGAGCCAAATCGTTTCCTTCACAGTTGTGGTGTAAGTTGTGATGTGCTTCTATGGATCCCATGTTCCATCATATTTTGGAATATACGGTATTTTAAATATCTTTGGAATCAACTCCGGAGCCGCACTAAGGTTTGAATGGCAACTGTATATACTTCTCCGAATCTGGGGTGCTCCCGGAATGTGATCTATCGAGCATGAAATTCTTTAGCATTTTGATCTATTCGAGCATTTATTTCCCTCATAAACCTCATGAGTTCGGCTTTGAAAGAATTATTTATGTTATTTTTATTTTTAGATCCACTATCGGCACCACCTGCTCGATATTTATTCACTCTGAACTTCCCCCAGGTAATGGTGTTATCGGTTCTTGGTGCTGTTTAATTTATAGGAACGCTAGGAGGGATTCAAACTCCGCAATTTGAATTATTTGAAGCCCCCGGTATTGCTTGTTGAAGTTCAGTCATTATCCGGTCTTGTCTTGAGAGATGATTCATAATTTTTCATCGTTGTGCTCTCAACATTTTCACGGTAACAGCCACCGGCTCACCAACTATATCATCAGCGGTAGGAGTCCTCTCATATCGAATTTGTCTTTCTACCTGGTTAGGAGTTGACTCATTCCCATCGATACGGGTTTCACTAGTTGAACCATCGTGTTGATTTCCATCATCGTGTTGACATGGTCGAATCACCATTGATTGGTCATCCTTGACATGTGTTACTTCCTAATTTACTCATCTCCTTAGACCGATTTTTATTATATACAATCACACTTATTTGTCGCAGATTGAACTTTAAATGTGTGTAGTAAATACTCACCTATCATTGCAGAATAGTTAATGGATATACAATAGTTATTATCTTTATCGATTTAAAATCTTAGAATCCACATTTGAATTTTTCCACAATTACATTTTCCTTGTTTCTGGTGTTCTAATGTGGAATTGAAGAGAATCAAGGAATTTATCATTTGTGACATGAATTAACTTAAGGGGGAAAAGAAACATTTAGTGGATGAGTCAAGGGTCATAGATTTGTCCACGTCATATAAGAAAGATGATAGATGACTAGTATTTTAATGAAACCTCAATTATATAATGTCTTTGTTTTTTTAATAATATCTCAATTCTCACATATGTCCCACTCCTTAACTTATACTAGTTCAATAATTTTATGAAATAAAGCCACTATAGAGACCAGAAGAGTGGTGGCAAACCATTATGGAGTTTAGAAATCATAGTAACAAAAAGACATAAAAAGGGGTTGACCAAATTTTTTGATTTTATGACTATGATTAAGTGTTTTTCTTTCTTTTTGTGTGGGGGTGTGGGGGTTTATGTTGTTCCCAATGCCATTTAGGCATGTGAGTCGAGAAAAGTTAGAACTGCTTAAGTAATGGACTAATACCGATTAGTGACCCACTAATTATATTAATTTCTTTTTGCTTTTGGGGGTAGTTTTGATACTTATTGCTTTCCATGTGTTTCAAACTCCTTTTCTTTGCACTTTTGACTATAGCCTTTTATAACTCACTTTCGGACAAGACAGAGATCCATAAATTGCTTAGAGAATTTCTCTCTTTTTGAACACACAAATTAATTTCATACTTTCCCCTCTTCATTTATTTGTTTTTTTTTTTTTTAATTGATTAGATTTTTCTTTTGCGATTCTTTGAAAAATCTCTAACTTAGCTTTGACCATGTTACTTTTTCGTCTTATTTGATCTTTACCACAATGTTATAACGGAAAGAAATTTAAAAAATGAAGTTCAAGCCTGAAATAGCATCCATACAAATTTAACCACTTATAACATTTTATTACTTTATTTTTTCAGATTATTATATTAGACTTAGTAGAGCGTTCTCCATTATTGGATGTGGTTGAGATATGAACTCAACAGTTGAATATTGTTTATTAAATAGCAACTTATTAATCGATTTGTAATTTCTTTTTCTTCTCCTCCTTCCAATTTAGGAGGATTTATTGTGTTTTCACACTTCTCACGTGACTCGAACTCAAAAACTAACAATCGTGAATAGAGGTGTTTTATTAACTGAGCAAGCCTCACTTGTCATTGATTCGTAACTGAAAAAAGAAAGACAAGACAAACTTATAGGAACCTTGCCTACAAGATAAGTTAACCCAATTGATTATGGTATCTGCGCAAACATTGACATTTCTCTTCGTAAGTTGCATGTTAATCTTGGATAAAATGCAATTCCAGAAACAATTCATTTGATCATCGTTAGTGTCACAATCATTGCCTAGAAATATAAACCCCGATAAATAAACTCGAATAAAATAGGACAATTCTTATATATAAGCAATTAAAGCAGTAACTATTAGTTACACTATATTTGTTTAGTTGTAGCAGGTTGAGGTTCTATAATCATTTACTCTTCGAAAGGAAAGGATAAAAGAAATTCTTTAACTTTAGTGTTTGATCAAAATATATGTATCTTGGGTCAAATAATTAAATTTATATAATTAGGAGTTAAACTTAGTTAACAATAATATTTCTAGATAAAACTTTCAAGGATGCAATAATCAAGGGGTGGGCTCGGTAAGTTAGTAATGACGGCATGCAATAACTGTTCTAAAAGGCATGAGTAATAAAGTAGCATTCAATAGCAGTAAATATCAATAAATGATATTTAAGTAAATAGGAGGAATGATTCACCAATAAATAATGAAATAGATGGATGTTCCTCCTGACAATGATGAATGACAGACAAATCCTTGAATATCCGCGTTATTCTCGGATCTGATGGAAATGTATGGAATAGTATAAACAGGAATCTTAGTGAAAATGTGGTGTTTGTATCTTAGCAAGAGAGAGAATCTTTTTATCAAAGTGAATTCTTACAAGTGAATATTACATGCCCCTCTCATTATCTCTTTTTTCTATATATATGGGATATGTTTCTAAGAAACCCTAATAATACAAGTGCAGAGAATATCCACTAGAATATTCTCTTTTAATACCTTATCCTGACAAACTAGTCGTTACAGTTCTCATCAACGATGTTCAATCTCAACCTCGACCCTTGTTGTCATCTCGACGACGGCTCTCGTCGACGTCTCGACTACGGCTCATGTCGCCGCTCCAGCCAAGGACTTCGCTGCTTCTTGGCCCATCTCGACCACCGACGATTCGAGAATTCCTTTTTTAGTATTATCTTACCTCAAATATTATAAGGACATATTTTGACCCATGTAGTTAGTCCCTCCGCTTATTGAGATCGTGCCCCCATACGAGGTCGATAAGCGGACAATGTCATGCATAGTTGGGGGGGGGTCGTGGTTGTGGAGATGGGACTATGTATCTTTTTGTGGTCTGCATATTTTGAATTTATCAAATTGCCCAAGAAATTATTTGGAGTTATCTGGGCCACGAATATAAGTGATGTCATGGCCCCGTGCATCATAGTGACGCCGTTTTCCGATGCATTGCATCGATTCTGGTGGAGCTCTTGATTGGCTGTCTATTCGAGTTTCGTGCTAATTATGTTTCACACGATTTCGATTCGGGTACCTTCCAAACTTATTAATAGGGGAAGGTTTTCCGAATTTTGGAACTTTTCAAATTCCTTCTTCTCTGCTATTACCAGCTTGCTTGATTCACTTTGCAGATCACTCTTTTTCTTCTATGTCTGAGGCTTATCTTATCCTTCGTTCTTCTTCTTCTTTTGAAACCCCATTCTATTATCGAAAACGATGTCTAACATACCTTCTGAGTCCGATGAGGGGAGTTATGTCCCCTTTTGGCAGTGGCGTATCCTCCCCATGAGGAGGGTGTTCCTGCCACCGCTGACGACGGAGCCTTCCCGTTGGTGGAAGAGATAATTCCACACAATCCCTATTCCCGGTCTGATTTTACCAAGTCCTATGACGCCGATCCTGGGGCTTTTCGGTCGGTGATGACGGTGAAAGAATTGGAAGAGATCAGGGCTAAATTCAATATTCCTAATCATGTCGAGTTGATTCTAGCGACGTGGGACGATGTGACGACTCACCATCCTGGGTACTGCGCCTTCTACGCCTACCCGTTCCAAGTTGGCTACACTCTTCCTCTTCTTCCGTTGGCGGAGGTGTTCTGCTGTTATTACTGTATTTGCCTGGTTCAGCTCGCGCCGTATGTTTATAAACTTATCCGGTTGCTCACCAAATTTGCCGAGCTGGCCGGGGTCGAGTTGACGCTTCGACATTTGGTATATCTCTTCGCCCTTAGTTTTTATTGGGGGCGATGGTAAATCTTCGCCATCGAGGGGGTAAATTTTTGGTGGTAAAGATGGACAACAAGGCCAACCGCCAATTCTAGTTCATTGTCTTCTTCGTCAAGACTGAAGACGTGGTGGCCAATGTCGAAGGTTTCCCCGAGACTTGGAACTATACTCGTAAGTATTCAATCTCCTTGTAGATACTTGATTTTTTTTTTGTTGTGCCCAACCAAGGTTTTGACTTGATGCTCCTTATTAGTGTAGCCAAGACTACGCTTCCTCCTTCGATCGCCGACATTTTCGATTGGGTTGGTCGACTTCTTCCTCATATTGCAAGGATTCACGAGTGGTTGAGTTTTTTGAAGAGGTTTGGACCTGCTCCCATCTCGACTGGTAAGTTCCTCTTGTTTATTGGCATCTTGGGTTTTTTTTTCTTGTGTTTATTTTTGCTGACTTTCCTCTTTCCTCGTATTCTTCTTAGCTTCGATCAGTGGATCTTCAAGGAGGTCTAGGGCTCCCGCACCCCTGTTTCATAAGATAAAAGCCATTGCATCTTCGGGTCATGCCACTTTTACGACCGCGACTAATTCTACTCACTCGTCGGTCCCTCCCGTTGCTGCTTCTGTATCTGTTCTTTCTTTAGCTGCGGAGACTTCGGTCGTAGAACCTTCGGCTTCTCCTTTGTACCGTCTCATAGATAAAGAAGGGGAGTCATTGCCAGGTGAATGGGACTTAATGCCTCGAAGAGGAGATATGTGGATGTCGGTGACGGGGTCGTCCGGGCCGTGGGTCAGTAGCGAGTGACTTTACACTGTGCGAGATGGCAACTATTGTCATTGAAGACGATATCGGGTTGGTGTCTGGGATTCCAGCCACTAGAGCTTTTGACACTTCGCGGAAGCCGTCGACTTCGTGTCTGGCTGATGATACTTCTTTGCCGGCCGATGAGAGAGTCAAAGGCGTTGCCGAAGAAGGCTATGAGACCGGTTCTGACATTCCTATGGATCGTGATCTACTGAAGAATACGAAGAACGCAGTTCCTGCCCTTGGCCCTCTTTGCTTCGAAATAGAGGGTGAGACCCTTAATGAACTGGACGATGTTACCTTGTCGAGGAGCATAGCTGGTCTTGCTCTTAGGGTGAGTATTTAGTGTTTTGTCCTTCTATCTTTTTTTTATATATAGTGTTTTGCCTTTGTTAGCAGGGGCATTTTCATTTTTGCCTTCCTTCTTTTTCTTTTTGTAATTGCATACTATGATTTTGGAGATTGAAAGTGCCCGAAGGGAGGAGAAGCGTAGGAAAATATTTGAGAGGTTGAAAAATAAATATTTCGAGTACCGCGGCAAGTACCGGGAGTTTCGCAGGAGGTTTGGTGAGGGTGGCAATATCCAGGCCCTTCGTGATGAATTAAGGAGAAGGATGACGAGATGGTGAGAGTCATCGAGAAGTGTAGCGTCCTTGAGGGGACGTTGAGGAGTAGGGAAGAGGATCTTGAAGTCAGCGAGCCGTAGAGGCCTAGTGCGGAGACCTTCACGCACAAGTGATCGAGATGCGCAGGCGATTAGATGAATGCCGACTCCAGATGGAGGTCCTTAATGGAGAAGTATGCGAGGGCACCGGTGGCCAAGGCGGTGAAGGAGCAGAAGGTCATGATGACGTTGATCAGTAGGTTTTTCTTCTTCTCTTTTTTGTAAACTTTTGTGTATTTTTGGCATCGTTTTCATGAGCCTTTGTAAAAAATACTTTAAGTATGAAATTCCAAATTTGTTCTTTGCATTTGCTTCTATTCATGTGGTTTATTTTTTGTACTTGTATATTTTTGCTTCTGTTGTTTGTGTGTTGGAACATAGCCGAGGTCGTTTACTTGTTGGTTGTGACCTTTTGTTAGATTGCGACCGAGGGCTGATAGGTGTTTAAGTTGCGGCCGAGGGCAGGTTGTTAGTTCGAGGTTGAACACGACCTGAATTTAGTTTATGGCCAAGCCGATAGGTGTTAGTTCAAACAAGGACGAACATAACCTGTGCTTAATCATGACCGATGGTCGATAGGTGTTAGTCGAACAAGGTCGAACATAACCTGTATTTTATTATGGCCAAGGGCCGGCAAGTGTTAGTTCAAACAAGGTTGAACATAACCTGTGTTTAATCATGGCTGATGGTCGATAGGTGTTAGTTCGAACGAGGTCAAACATAACCTATATTTAATTATGGACGAGGGCTAGCAGGTGTTAGGTCGAACATAACCTGAATTGGAGAGAAATGTGTTGGTAAGTGTAAAGTTTATTGCCTACTTGTTGCATTTGTTACATACTTGGAGAAATTTATAAATTTTTGGGTGTTGGCTGGCATTCCAGTCCCAGTCCCGGTTTATCTAGTCCATTTATTGGTCGATCTGGAGAATAGTGAGAGGTCGAATAATGAAATAGTAACCAAGGCCTTGCCTTCACGTACTTCGACTTTGAGTGTTCCCTTCGTCGCCTCGTTAAAAACCTCCATGAGAAAACTCAACTGGGACAAAACTCAAGTGAGGAAAAAAAGAATACGACTTGGGGGACACTGTTTCTTTTAGAAGTTGAAGAAGTATTTGAGGTGGATGATATTCCAGTTGTTTGGTAGCTTTCCTTCCATTGTTTCTAGTTGAAATGATCCTTTATTTGCTTTTGCTGTGATTTTTTACGGGCCATCCCAATTTCTTCCCAGCTTGTGTTCCTTGGGATCTTTGCTCACTTGAGTTTTAGCTTTCAGTACGTAGTCCCCGACTTTGAGTGGCCTGACCTTTGCTTTTTTGTTGTAATACCATTCCGCTTGATGTTTTTGGGCATCATTCTTATATAGGCCATATCTCTTTGTTCGTCGACTTCGTCGAGTTCTTGCCTTCTGCCCTCGTTGTTGCTTGTGCCGCTCTCATGGGAGTACCTTAGACTGGGCTCTCCGACCTCGACTGGTATTGCCACCTCTGTCCCGTAGATCAAAGAATAGGGTGTTTCTCCTATGCTTATTTTCGGAGTTGTTTGGTAGGCCCACAACACTTCTGGCAGTACTTCCGGCCACAACCCTTTGGTTCAAGCTTCTTCTTTATGATGTTTAGTATCAATTTGTTGGAGGACTCCTCTTGCCCATTGTCCGCGGGGTGGTACGGGTTTGAGAGCATTCTTTTGATATGCCATTTCTCGAAAAATTCGGCGATTTTCTTTCCCGTGAACTGGGGTCCGCGTCACAGATGATTTCTTTGGGAAGGCCGAACCAGCATATGATATTTCTCCATATAAAGTTGATTACTTCCTCTTCCCGTACTTGGGCGAAGGCTCCTGCTTCCACCCACTTAGATAAATAGTTAGCTAAAACCAAAAGGAATTGTACGTTACCTCGCCCTACCGGGTGGGGGCCTACGATGTCCATTCTCCATTTGATGAATGGCCAAAGTGAGATGGCCGAGTGTAGGTGTTCGCCCGCTCGGTGAATCATTGGGACGTACTTCTGGCATTGCTCGCATCTTTTCACGACATCTGTGGTCTCCTTTTTCATGGTGGGCCAGTAATATACTGCCCCTATAAAGCATCGGACTAATGCTCGGTTACCAGAATGAGACCAACAATAGCCTTCATGGATTTCTTGAAGGACGCACCGAGTTTGTTTTGGGCCCAGGCACTTTGCGAAAGGTCGCTGTAAGTTCTCTTGTACAGGTTGTTGTGGAGGATACTGTATCTGGCTGCTTGCATTCTCAGTTTCTTGGCCTCTTTTTTATCGTCTGGAAGTGTTCCTTCCTGCAAGTATGTAATAATACGATTGCGCCAGTCCCAAGTTAAGTTAATGGTTCTTACCTCGACTTGGTCCAGCGATGAGTTGAGGAGATGGACCACGATTTTATCTCCTGTTGTGATGCTTTTGGTGGCTGCGACTAGTTTCGCGAAGCCATTTGCCTCGGCGTTCTGTGCTCATGGAAGTTGGTCGAGCTAGCATTCGTCGAACTCGGGCAGCAACTTGCAGATTTTGATCTGGTATTTTTGAAATCTTTGTTCCTTGATCTGGAAAGTCCTTGTAACTTGGTTGACTACAAGCTAGGAATCACAACGTAGTTTTAACCATTTTGCCCTATACTTGAGCGCTAGTCTCAAACTTGTAATGACGGCCTCATACTCGGCCTCGTTGTTAGTCATATCGGGGCACCTTATGGGCTGGCGAATTACTTCTCCTGTTGGGACTTCGAGTACGAGTCACAGTCCAGACCCCGACGCGTGGGATACGCCATTGGTGTATAGTACCCAAAGATCTTGTGTTTAGGGGGGAATTTAGGACGGCTTCCATTTCAACTTCAGGCATTAATTTTGTGCTGAAGTTGGCGACGAAGTCAGCGAGTACTTGTGACTTTATCGCCGTTCGCGGCTGGTGCGTGATATCGTGCTCGCTTAGCTCGATGGCCCATTTGGCCAGCCTTCCTGATAGCTCAGGCTTATGTAAAATGCTTCTAAGGGGGAAAGTCGTGATGACCGAGATGGGTTGACATTGGAAATACGGTCTAAGCTTCCATGAAGCTACGGCTGAGGCCAAAGCCAGTTTCACGAGGTGCGGGTACCTCATCTCGGCATGGACTAGTGTTTTGCTAATGTAATGGATGGGAGATTGTGTACCTTTATTTTTTCGAATTAGGACTGCGCTTATAGCTACCTCGGATACAGCTAGATAGACGAGGAGTTTCTCCCCCCGGCTCTGGTTTTGAAAGCAAGGGCGGCGACGATAGGTATGCCTTTAGTTCCCTCAGAGCCTGGACGCACTTCGAAGTCCATTGGAGGTCGTTATCTTTCTTAAGTACGCCAAAGAATTTATGGCACCTATCCGTCGACCGCAAGATGAACCTTGATAGGGCGGCGATGCGGCCAGTCAACCTTTGGACATGTTTTTTGGTGGTCAAGAGTTTGGGTATTCCTTCAATGGTTTTGATTTTGTCAGGGTTGACCTCAATTCCTCGCTGTGATACGAGGAAACCTAGGAACTTTCCTAAGGCTATGCCCACACTTCTCCAGGTTCAGTTTCATTCCATACCGTTTAAGTATATTGAAAGTTTCTTTCAGATGGTCGATGTGATCTTCTCCGCTTTTCGACTTGACCAGCATGTCGCCTATATATACTTTCATTGTCATTCCGAGCTGATCCTTGAACATCCTCATCACCAACCTTTGATAAGCCGCCCCCGCGTTCTTTAGTCCGAAGGGCATGGCCCTGTAGTAGTACGTTCCTTGGTGGGTGATGAACGTGGTTTTTTCCAGCTCTTCTTCTTCCATGAGGATCCGATTATAGTATGAGTAAGCATCCAAGAAGCTTAGTAGCTCATGCCTGGAAGTTGCATCAATGAGCTAGTTGATGTGAGGCAGCGGGAACGAATCCATTGGGCACGCTTTGTTCAAGTTTGTGAAGTCTACACACATCTGCCGTTTCCTATTCTTCTGTAACCATTACCACGTTGGCGACCCACTTGGGGTACTTCGATTCCCTAATGGAACCATCTTTTAATAGTTTTTTCACTTCCTCGCACACTGCGTCATTGATTGCGGAGTTGAATTTACGCCTGACATGCCTCACCGGGCGGTGGAAGGGGTCAACTTTTAACTTGTGCGTGCGATTTCCTTTAGGATTCCTCGCATATCTGCATGGATGAAAGCAAACAAATCTACGTTAGCTTTTAAGAATTGACTGAATTTACCAGGGTCTTGAAGTTTGCAACCGATATAGGCCTTTTTGCTATGGCCGTTGGGGTCTAATTGAACGGGGTCGAGGTCCTCTATGGTCGATCTTGCGGCTTCGACTATGTCGGGATCTTTGATACCTTCCCCGATATCGTCATGCCCCGACCTCGACCCTACTGATTGCGATGCCTCTTTTTCTTTGTCCTTTCTTTGTTTGGTGGTTATGCTATCTAAAGCAATGTGGTAGCAATCCCGGGATGTACGTTGCTCTCCTCGTATGGTGAATATTCCCTATGGAGTTGAGAATTTGATGACTTGGTATAAGCTGGAGGGGATGGCCTTCATGGGGTGTATCCACGGTCGTCCCAGTATAGCGTTGTACGCGGTGTCTTGGTCCATGATGTGGAATGTTGCTTCTAGAGTTACATCGCCTGCCAAAACGGGGAGAGTAATTTTCCTGGACGTCCGTTCAACTGCATTGTTAAAACCAGTTAGCGTGATGCAGCGGATACTATCTTATCCTCGAGTTTCATTTAGGTAAGTACTCGGGGATGGATAATGCATGCGACGCTATCTTTATTTATCATAGTGCATTTAACATCAGTATCTAAAATTCGTAGAGTAATAACAAGGGCGTCATTATGAGGAAAAACCAAATCGTCGCGTTCGACTTATTGAAGATGATACTTTCTTCGAGTTCGTCGTACCGTTCGCCAGTGATGGATACTGTTGATAGAGGCGTTGTCGCTGATGATTATGTTGATGGTGCGAGCTGGTGAGGGTGCCTTAGTCCCTTGATGTTCGCGTCCTCTAGTGAAATTGGTTTTTTCCTTGTCGCTTAGCAGTTCTTTAAGGTGTCCTTGTCGTAGCATATTCATGAATTCCTGCCTTAAGGCGATGCAACCTTTCGTTTTGTGCCCTCATTCCTGGTGGAACTCACAGAGGGCGTCGGATTTTCTGGTGTTAGGGTCCGATCTCATCTTTGGTGGCCACTTCACTTTTGGCCCAAGCTTCTCTAGGGTGTAGACAATATCTGTAGGTGATACACAAAAGTTGTGAGCAAATAATAAGGGGGGCATACCTCTGTCGTTCCAATAGGTTCCCGGTCCTTGGTTTGGATGGACCTTCTTGGGG
>MCJB01046456.1:80163-128958 GCA_002018475.1 Nicotiana obtusifolia
AGGGAGGGGTTTGGTGGTTTTTAAGAGAGAGAAAAGTAAAGGAAGTTCTTTTTAAGTGTTCTTTTTCTTTCTTTCTTTCTTTTTTCTATTAGCACTTTCTCTCTATATATCTCACACTCGTCAGTCACTCTGTGTGTGTGTGATTTCAGACTGGTTTTTGGCTTTTGCCAATAGGCTTTTTGTGTATGTATTTCCTGTCTTTCTGTGTGATTTTCTCACACTTAACTATTAACTCTCACCACAAAAGGTTGCCGTGGAAAAATTTCTTAATCAGAGATTTCGTATTCAAACTTTTGATATTAATTTTTTATTATAAATTAAAAGTTTAAATTTACTTTCAGAGCATGAAATCGCCTTTGATTAAAGAGTTATTTTTAGTATGAAGTGATCTTTAAAGTTACTTAATACTAATTCATCCTAAAAAAATAAAAAAAATTACGAAATACCAAATACAAAATCAAAAAAAATCTTTTTCTGTCTGGGAAGGATGAGGGGTTAGATGGGGTGGTAGGATAAGGGGGGTGGGGATAGGTAAAGGGGTTGTCAAAGCCTGCATGATCTTTCTCTTTGATAGTGGGGGAGAGGGGGTTGTAATTTGGAATCAATGGCATTTTTTTTTTCTGAAAAGAAAAAAAAGAAAGAAGAAAGTTTACAAAAAGAGAGAAAAATCTAACAAACAGTAACAGTACATGACACCAAAAGATCACTAAGATTCGAATAATATTGTCGTCTTTTTAACTACATATTGAACTGTTATATAGGTAGGGATAGTGATGAATGTACAACAAAGTTGGACATACTTACATTTTATTTGACTATATGCATATAGACGTATAAAATACAGTTATAATATAACATATTTATATTAACATCAAGCTTATCTATACTACATTAAAAGTATGACGGTCCTTAGCGCTTTTTTATTCTTTAAAAATAGATTTTATATTAAATAAAATTGTCATTTTACTTATCTTCCTAATATTTAGGACTTTTACACCGACTAAAATTCTATTTATTATATCTTTTCTTATTTAAAAACTAAATTTAAAAATCAATGAAGAGTTTACCTTACATAAATACTTAAATTTAATTTGATACAACTATAACTATATTTTTTCAAATATTTAGGGAAAAAAGCCATAGAAGAGGCTGAAAATTACCGTAAATTAACGTTTTCAAGCCTCCTTTCTATTAGAAGTATTTAATTTTGTTTGGCTAAAATCACTCAACTTGAACTTTTCATGTTTCTATTCTGTTTACATTTTGATTTTGTGAAATTAAATCATAATAACACTGCATATAATCAACTACTAAGTTTTTGAGCGTCGAAGAGTTGTTCTTACCAATTAAAAGTATTTGGTCCGCTTTATATTCATTAAATTGAATTTTATACAAGACAAAATAGTTATATAATTATTTTTCTAACAAATAAGACTTTTTAATCATTTAAATCTTTATTTATTAAAGTTATGATGCTCTAAAAAGGACTTTAAAATTAATTAAAATTTTACCTTATAAACTAATAGAAAAAATTAAATACTAAGGGCTCTTAGAATCTTTTTAACATTATTCGTTCATTATCACAAATCTATCTATCTATATCTATATCTATATCTATCTATCTATATTTATACTATATTAAAGGCATAAAGATCCTTAGTGAAATATCGTTCGTCGTTTTTACCTTTTTAAGGTAAAATTCACAGTAGACAAAATAGTCATTTGATTGTTCTATTAGCTAATATTTAGGAGTTTGAAATTAAATCTAATTTAATACTCATTAAATCTTTTCTTATTTGAATTAAGTAAGAAGTCCTTCTATTTAGGACTTTAAAATTATTAAATTTTACCTTATATAAATTTTATTATTAAAGTATGATTAAATAATACCAAATCTTTATGAATTTTCTACAATTGAACGTTTTTTAGCTCAAAAGAGATTGTATAATTGTGCTATATTTTATGTGAACAATCATAATGTAAATAAAATAAAATAAAGAAAAGATTGAAGAAAGAGAAAGCATTTTGCTTTGTTCTTTATCCCAAATCAGTAACTAACCTATAAATGTTGTGAGTAGTCTGTGAGATTGATCCACTGACTATTAATTTTATTCTTCAATCAATAATTTTCTTAGATATAAATATTAATATATATTTTAATATAATTAGAAAAATAATTACGAATGTATTTAATAATAGCAAGAGAAAGAGAGTATGATGACCCGATAGGTCATCTACAGTTTTAAACCTTAATTTTGTGTTTCGAAGCCTCCAATAGCTTTCTTAATCCTTTTCGATTTGCGTGCACAGTCCAGGTATTTTTCCGAAAGGTTTTTATGTTAAAAATTAATTTAAAAAATAAAATTTTACCTTAAAAATTTATTTGAGTTGACTTCGGTCAACATTTTTAGCAAACGGACCAGGATCCGTGTTTTGACGGTCGCGGTGGGTCCGTATCATGTTTTGACGTGAAACCTTGGTCGCGAGCGCATTGGGGGGCCTGCTCTTCGCTAACGCGGCCAGTTAATCGCGAACGCTTAGTTAAATAGAGATGGGGTCTGGGAGTTTACTGTTGTTATATGCGAACGCGATATAGGGATCGCGGACGCGGAGGCTAGGGGGTAAGCCTATGCGAACGCGTAGATCAACTCGCAATCGCGTAATCCATTGAGGCTTTGCTCTTTGCGAACGCGTCAGGTTTCACGCGAACGCGCTGCACACCTGACGCCAGTGATTAAAACAGTCCCAAAAACGGGATTTTATTCATTCTTCAAATTTTCAAAGCTAGAAAACCTTAGAGGCGATTCTCCCAAGAACCTTTCTTCCCCAATTTGTTGGTAAGTAATTCTAACCTACTTTCTTTCAATTTTTTCATTACTTTTCTTAAGAATTCAACCTAAAATCTAGCATCTTCATGGTAGAATTTGGGAGGTTGGGAAGAATTAGGGATTTTTGTAGAATTAGAATTTAGACCTCAAATTGAAGTCAGATTGCGGAACAAAATACATAACCGGGCTCAGGGGTGAATGGGTAATCGAGTTTTGGTTCGAATTTCGGGTTTGGATCAAGCGAGCCCGGGAGTTGACTTTTGTTGACTTTTTCCATAATAACCTAAGTTGAACCCTTTTCTTTCGTGGGTAGTTCCTAATGCTTATTTTGAATCATTTGGTTGATAATTTGCTAGATTTGGTTGGTTCCGAGGCTTGTTCGAAAGGCAAAGTCGTGGTTGAACTTTGAGTTGGTCTTTTGAGCGAGGTAAGTCTCGTGGTTAACCTTGACTTGAGGAATTAAGAGTTGTTTGCTTATTTGCTGCTTGTTTAAATGTTGGATACAACGTATATGTGAGGTGACGTGTACTTATGCGTTGTTATTGGGTTAAAGCATGCGGGTAGGACTTGTTTCTTGTAATTTATCTCTTTCTTTGATCTTGATATCCATGCTTAGACTAGTTAATTGATAAATTGATTGTTCTTTCCGTATTATAAGGGCCTGGGGGTTCTTGGGATCAGTTCTTGCCACTTGTGGAGTTTGCGTACAACAACAGCTACAAGTCGAGCATTCAGATAGTCGCCTATGAGGCATTATACGGGAGGCAGTGTCGTTCACCAGTTGGATGGTTCGAGCCGGGAGAGGCTCGGTTGTTGGGTACAGATTTGGTACTGGATGCCTTGGATAAGGTCAAGATTATTCAGGATCAACTTCGCACAGCTAAGTCGAGGCAGAAGAGTTATGCCGACTACAGGGTTCGTGATGTTGCATTCATGGTCGGAGAGAGGGTGTTGCTCCGGGTTTCACCCATGAAGGGTGTGATGAGGTTCAGGAAGAAGGGCAAGTTGAGCCCGAAGTACATCGGACCCTTTGAGATTATGGAGAAAGTGGGCGAGGTGGCGTACATGCTCGCATTGCCACCTAATTTATCAACAGTCCATCCGGTGTTCCATGTGTCCATGCTCCGAAAGTATCATGGTATCCATCCCATGTGTTAGACTTCAGCTCAGTCTAATTGGACAAGGATTTGACTTATGAGGAGAAGTCGGTGGCTATTCTAGCCCGGCAAGTTCGATAGTTGAGGTCTAAGAATTATCCTTCAGTTCGAGTACAGTGGAGAGGTCAGCCCGTCGAGGCAGCTACTTGGGAGTCCGAGTTGGATATGCAGAGTAGATATCCACACTTTTCACCAGCCCAAGTACTTTTCTATGTTCGTTCGAGGACGAACGGTTATTTTAGAGGTGGAGAATATGATGACCCGATAGGTCATCTAGATTTTTAAACCTTACCTCTGTGTTTCGAAGCCTCCAATAGTTTCCTTAAGCCTTCTCGATTTGTGTGCACAGTCCGGGTATTTTTTTCGGAAGGCTTTTATGTTAAAAATTGATAAAAAATAAAATTTTGCCTTAAAAATCTATTTGAGTTGACTTCGGTCAATATTTTGAGCAAACGGACCTGGATCCATATTTTGATGGTCCCGGTGGGTTCGTAGTCGTGATTTTGGACCTGGACGTATGCCTGAAATCAAATTTGGAGGTTCCTAGCTCGAGTTATCGCTTTTTGTCAAAAATTAAAAGTTTAAAGGTTTAGTGACTTTAAGGATTTGACCAATGTTTGAATTTGTTAATACCGGGTCCGTATTTTAGTTTCGAAACTCGCTATAGGTCCATTACTATATTTATTACTTGTCTGCCAAATTTGGTGAGAAACGAAGTTGGTTTAACATGATTCGGACATCCGATTGTTAAAATAGAAATTCTAAAATTTCATTGAAAACTTCATTTGATTTGGTATCCGTTTCGTAATTCTAGGTGTTATTTTAGTGTTTTGATTGTGCGAGCAAGTTTGTATAAGGTTTTTGGACTTGTGTGCATATTTAGTTTGGATCCCCGAGGGCTCGGGTGAGTTTCGGATAGCCTACGGACCTTTTGAACTTAGAAAGTTTGCCAGTTTTTCACTTCTGCTGGTTTCCTTCTTCGCTGTCACGAATATACTCCCGTGATCCCGAAGGGAAAAATGGGCTGGGGGAGATTTTGTTCTATGCGAGCGCGAAACCTTGGTCGCGAACACGGAGCATTGGGGGCCCTGCTCTTCGCGAACGCGGCTAGTCAATCGCGAATGCGTAGTGAAATAGAGGTGGGGCTGGGAGTTGGCTGTTGCTCTATGATCTACGTGTTCGCGTAAGCCATTGAGGATTTGCTCTTCGCGAACGCGTCGGGTTTCACGCGAATGCGATGCAAACCTGACACCAGTGATTAAAACAGTCCCAAAAATGGGATTTTGTTCATTCTTCAAATTTTCAAAGCTAGAAAACCCTAGAGGCGATTCTCCATAGTACTTTTCTTCTCCAATTTGTTGGTAAGTGACTCTAACCTACTTTCTTTCAATTTTTTCATTACTTTTCATAAGATTTCAACCTAAAATCTAGTATTTTCATGTTGGAAATTGGAGGGTTGGGAAGAATTAGCGATTTTTGTAAAATTGAAATTTAGACCTCAAATTGAGGTCAAATTTTGGAACAAAATACATAACCGGGCTCTAGGGTGAATGGGTAATCAGGTTTTGGTCCGAATTTCGATGTTGGACCAAGCGTGCCCGGGAGTTGACTTTTGTTGGCGTTTTCAATAATGACCTAAATTGAACCTTTTTTATTCGTGGGTAGTTCCTAAGGCTTATTTTGAATTGTTTGGTTGATACTTTACTAGATTTGGTTGGTTCCGAGGCTTGTTCGAAAGGAAAAGTCGTGGTTGGGCTTTGAGTTGGTCTTTGGAGCGAGGTAAGTATCGTGGTTAACCTTGACTTGAGGAATTAGGACTTGTTTGCCTATTTGCTACTTGTTTAAATGTTGGATACAACGTATATGTGAGGTGACGGGTACTTATGCATTGTTATTGGGTTAAAGCATGCAGGTGAGACTTGTTTCTTGTAATTTATCTCTTTCTTTGATCCTGATATCCATGATTATACTAGTTAATTGATAAATTGATTGTTCTTTTCGTACTTATGAACTATCTGTGATAATTGAGTATTGTTTCTGAAGTTGAAATTGGTATTATGGAACTATTATTGACAGAAGATTTGATATTGCTTATTCCATCTCCCTGTTGTTATATGTTCACTGTTATAAGGTAAGGGAGAGTTTTAAAGCACGAAGGGTAATGCTGTGTCGTATTTGAGGATTAAAGCACGAAGGGTAATATCGTGCCGTATCTTTTGATTCATGATGAAACTGAAAGTAAAAGCACGAAGGGTGATGCCGTGCCGTATTTATTATTTTATGGTGAGATTGAGAGTAAAAGCAGGAAGGGTGATGCCGTGCCGTTATTCCTGTTTCATAGTGAGGCTGAGAGTAAAAGCACGAAGGGTGATGCCGTGCAGTTTTATTCATTATGCTTGTTCATTTGTTGATTGAAGGTTTATTGACTGATTCTTGTTATTATTCCCTGCTGTAGTTACCGTATCTTGTACCCTTTTCGCATGTCCCCTCCTAATTGTACTTGCTAATTCTTTATTTGTTGTTATTTTGTATGTATATTTCCATCTATACAGGTTTAATTACGTGGGTGTCCTATCATTGCCTCGTCACTACCTCGTCGAGGTTAGGCTCGACACTACGGAGTACATTGGGTCGGTTCTACTCATACTATACTCTGTATTTCTTGTGCAGATTTTGGTATTAGTCCTAGTTGTCCGTGAGGCGTATCAGCTCGAACTGGCATTTGAAAACTCGAGGTAGATCTGCTGGCGTCCGTAGACCTTGAAGTCCCTTTTCACTTCCCCTATTTACTGTTATTTTCATTCGGAACAGTTGTATTTATTGCAAATACTATTTGTAGAGATTCTAGAAGCTCGTGAACTTGTGACTCCAGATCCGGGTTGTACTTAGATATTATTGGTTTTATGTCATTTTGTACTCTGTTTTTATTCATTTCGGCTTAATGGGTTTTACTTATTTGAATTGATTACAAAAATGGCTTAAAGATCCTCTAATGTTGGCTTGCCTAGCAAGTGAAATGTTAGGCGCCATCACAGCCCCGAAGGTAAAAATTTCCGGTCGTGACAGAGAGAAAAAACGTAATTGACAAAAGTCATTTACTAACAATACGACAAACATAAAGTCCAAAAGTTCAATTTTATTATTTGATAAAAGAGTTTTTGTGGAGAAAAGTATTGTTATAATTAAATATTTAATATATGGTATGAGCTAATATTAATAATTTGAATCCTTAATAAATAGATTTTTTTAGTGATTAAACAGATAATTAAATATTTGAATTAACTAACTAGCAAAATAATCTAATTTTATAGCTTTCCAAATTCATCAAATAGATAAAATTACTTTTCAAGGTTATGCAAATCTTAGAATACATAAATTATTTTTCATAAAAAGACCATCATAAGATTATAAAACAAAATTAGTTATAATATTAAGAATTAAATTGGTTAAAATGCAAACTTTAATAAATAAGAATGAAATAGTTGAGGACAAAATATATTCATAAAGAGATATCAGGTGAGACACAATTTAACATTTTTGCATATCATATTATATGATATGTATAACTACAAAATAATGTACAACTAATTTAACTAAATTCATCATCTATGCATATTCAGAAGGTATTGAAATCAATTATTATGTTAATGTGAGAAAAAATATTTTCACTGTTTAAACAAATATTATATTTTATTTTAACATCAAGATATATACTTTTTAATTGATAGACACCATACACAGGTGCAACGCACGTATCTTAAAACTAGTTCTAATAAATATAACGAATACATGTCTATGACTCTCTATTCAACTATATATGCGTATACATATATAAAGATTCTTAATATTATACATTTCAATAACTATATATGCGTGTACATATAAAAAACTTATTATCGAAAATAAGTAAAAGTGTAGTGAATATAGATAGTAGTTGTAATTGCATCTACCTAATTAAAATTTTGGATTCATCTTTAGACGGGAGGGTTGAATTAGGAAGATCGATCTGTTTTCAATTTAATGCGATTTTTTAAACTTTAGAGGTCAAGTTTTAGCATTTTATTTTTTGGTTTTGGTTTTTTTCTATTTTTTTCATGCGTTTGTTTGTTTGTTTAACCACGCGCCAAATATATACCTAACATGTAAAATCTCTCCCTTCATATATGGTTGTTTCACAGTTAATGATCAGTTCAAGTCTTATTTACCTTAAATAACATTTTTGCACTTCAACTTCTTACACGTCTTCTTACACAGTGTGAAGAAAGATACAACAAAACGCGCCAACTCCTCCTGCGTGACAAAAGCATGACGTCTTTTTTTATTTTATTTCTGTATACGGATAAAATCGAGCTCATGGTACATCCTAACATTCAATAAGATAAGTCAGGCTCGAGATATGGTAATAAGGGACCGAAATCGAGCCAAAGTCCCACCGGGCTAGAACCTGAGGGCATGACGCCTGCCTTCGAGAATATCGAGGCCACGATCCCGAAATCGGTCCTAGCCTCGAACGATCGAAGAACATTGTCAAACAATCCAGCATAGCCAACAGAAGGCTGAAATATCCGTGACCGGCCGAATGTTAAGGCGGGAATCTCGGCATGTATCGATAAGGAACCAGCAATCAGCTAATCAGAAGATTTTTTTACTTTTTATAGGGTTGTACCTAAAATAGGACTCCCCTACTATATTAAGGGGGTCTAATAATTCATTTGACACACTGTAACATGCACTCAAAAGCAATACATTATTATTTTCTCTGTCTTTAAGCCCTTGTTCTTTTTTGATCGACATCGGTCGAGGTGAGCCGGACTCGAGAGCGATCATTCCAACAAAGCTAAAACTATCCAACTTGTGTGGTTTGAATTTACTTTATCTTTATTTATTCAATAGCAACTTAATTTATCGCTTTATAGCAAGTTAATCCGTGTATCCTTAACTTACAAATTTAGTTGTTATTCGATTTTGAGGGTAAACAGTTTGGCGCCCACCGTGGGGCTAAGGATAATAGCGATGATTTGATATAAATTCCCCTAACACACCCTATTTTATACTTGTTCTTTGAAGTGTCTTTGATTCCAGGTTAAAATCAAAATGTCAAACCCATAGTTTGCCCCTCTAAACACGGATGTGGAGTCTAGCCACCATGGCGAGAACAATAATGCAGCACCCGATAACGAGGTGCCCCTAGTCGATCTCAGGAATTTCGGTGGCAGACCCCAAACGACGCCAGTTCGCATTTGGCCATCAACACAAATTTGCCTACCGACCGCGAGTATAGCGTACCAGGGGAAGTCCGATCAATTTCCCAGAATACGCACAACGGTGAAAACGATAGGATCAACTTGTGAGTGATCTTCGAAATATTATAGGCTCAACAGGTAGCGATAGCCCAGTTGCAGAACCAAAGCCGAGCGCTGAGCAGGGTTGAACCCGAGCCATCCGGGGAAGTCACCCGCAGAAATGAACCGATGACGGAGAGGCCGAATGAAAATAAATTGGGGACTAACCCCGAGATCATAAAACTGTTGGAGGAGTTGACAAAACAGATAGAATCGGGGGAGAAGAAAATCGAAGCCAATGACAAAAAGGTGAAAACCTACAATTCTAGGGTCGACCAAATCCTAGGATCACCTCCGATATTGAAGGGCCAGGATTCCAAGAAGCTTGTTCAAAAACCTTTTCCTCCGAGCGAAGTGCCAAAGCCGATCACAAAAAAGTTTCGCATGCCCGAGATTCCTAAGTAGAACGGAACGACCGACCCAAATGAGCATGTGACCTCCTACACATGCACCGTCAAAGGAAACAACTTAGAGGATAACGAGATCGAGTTTGTCCTGCTGAAAAAGTTCGGGGAAACTCTATCCAAGAGAGCTATGATATGATATCACAACCTACCTCCTAATTCTATTGACTCGTTTGCTATGCTTGTTGATTCATTCGTAAAAGCGCACGCTGGGGCTATCAAGGTCGAGACCAGGAAGTTAACCTTTTCAAAGTGAAGCAGAGGGATAATGAGATGCTTAGGGAATTCGTGTCCCGGTTTCAAATGGAACTGATGGACTTGCCTCCGGTCGCAGACGATTGGGCCATTCAAGCCTTCACCCAAGGACTCAATGCTCGAAGCTCGTTGGCTTCATAGCAGTTGAAGCAAAATCTGGTGGATACCCGGCTGTCACCTGGACCGACGTACATAATCGGTATCAATCAAAAATCAGGGTTGAAGACGATCAACTCGGGGCCCCTTCCGGGTCCGGTTATCCCGTCAGATCAGTTGATAGAGTCAGGAAAGACATTAATCGTGAGCCAAGGTCGAACAGGGTTCGGTATCAGCCATACAATGGAGACCGAAGAGGTAGTAGATATGGGCGAAACCCTATGAAAAGTGAAAGAAGAAGTGATCGAGGTCAAAACAACTAGGGACTCATGAGCAAAAATAGTTTCGATAGGCCCATCGGGCCAAAAGAAGCGCCAAGGCTATCGTAGTACAATTTTAACGCCGTCGTCGCCGTCGCCGCCATCGTATCCGCCATTGGACGTATCAAAGACACCAAATGGCCTCGACCTCTACAATCTGATCTAGCCCAAAGGGATCCTAACCTAATGTGCAAATATCATGGCACTCACTGTCACAGGACAGAATATTGCCGACAATTAAGAGATGGAAGTAGCCCGGCTATTCAATAATTGGCATCTCCAAGAGTTCCTGAGTAATCGAGCCAAGAACCACTTTAGGAACATTTATTCTGGTAAACAGGTTGAACATGAGGAACCTCAGCACGTCATAACATGATCATTGGTGGGGTCGATGTTCCTCAGGGGCCGATGCTAAAGCGCACCAAAGTATCTATCAGAAGGGAAAAACGAACTCGGGATTTTCCGGAAGGAACCTTATCTTTCAACGACGAAGACACCGACGGGATCATGCAGCCCCAAAAAGGTGCACTAGTAATATCTGTACTCATATATAAATCTCAAGTTAAACGCGTGTTAATTGATCCAAGTAGCTCGACCAACATTATCAGATCGAGGGTCGTGGAACAGCTCGGCCTATAGGATCAGATCGTGCCTGCGGTCCGAGTCCTAAACGGGTTCAACATGGCATGTGAGATCACTAAAGGGGAGATAATGTTACTGGTGAACACCGTCGGGACTGATTAGGAAGCAAAGTTCTATTGACCGAGGGGGACATGAGGTACAATTCTCTGTTCAGAAGACCATAGATTCACAACATGAGGGCGGTACCCTCAACTCTGCACCAGGTGTTGAAGTTCCCGATGCCGGAAGGAATAAAAACAATTTACGAGGAACAATCGGCCGCCAAAGAGATGTTCGCGGTCGACGAGGTGGTCCCGATATCAACACTTTCGGCAACAAAGGAGCTGGGTCCGGTCACCAAGGGAGAAACCAAATAGCAACTACTGACACCGGCTCCGTCCCAATCGAAGAAGTAGGAGATGGGTGAGGACGACGATTACGGGGTTCCCAGGTCTTTCGTAGCTCCCGATGATTCCAACGCTACTAAATCGACGGTTGAGAAACTGGAGCAAGTTGTACTGATCAAACACTTGCCCGATCGAAAGGTATACCTAGGCACGGGGTTGAATCCCGAGCTCAGGAAAAAACTCATTCAATTTCTTGTAGTTAACAAAGATTGTTTCGCTTGGTCCCACCTTGATATGACAGGGATCTCGCTGGAAATAACCACTCACAAGCTAAGCTTGGACCCGAAGTTCCACCCGATCAAGTAGAAGAGGAGACCCCAGTCTGAGGTCAAACATGCTTTCATCAAGGACGAGTCCCTGCGAGCAGAGGACCATTTGAAACATTTGCAGGAAACCTTCAGCATATTGAAGAAATACAATATGAAGCTGAAGCCGAAGAAATGTGCATTTGGCGTGGGGTCCGGTAAATTCCTCGGATTCATGGTATCCAACCGGGGGATCGTGACCAACCCCGATAAGATCAAGGCCATCGAAGATATCACTAGTGTGGACAACGTGAAGGCCTTACAAAGGTTAATCGGACGTATAGCTGCCTTGGGATGATTTATCTCGAGGTCGTCCGACAAGAGCCACCATTTCTTCTCGTAATTGAAGGAAAAGAATAACTTCTCATGGACCCCAGAGTGCCAACGGGCCTTGGAGGAGCTCAAGAGACATTGATCAAGCCCACCGCTGATTCACACGCCGAAGACAGACGAACAGCTATACCTATACTTGGAAGTATCGGAGATAGCGGTATGTGGAATCATGGTTCGGGAGGAGAAAAGTACGCAATTTTCAATTTACTATGTTAGCAAGACTCTCGGCGAGACCAAAACTAGGTACCCTCACCTAGAAAAGATGGCGCTCGCTTTGCTAAGCGCCTCTAGGAAGCTAAAACCGTACTTCCAATGTCACCTCATATGTGTCGTAACCACTTACCCATTGAGGAATGTAGTGCATAAACCCGAGCTCTCGGGACGGTTGGCCAAATGGTCCGTAGAGATCAGTGGATACGACATCGAATATCGGCCTCGGACCGCCATTAAGTCTCAATTTTGGCAGACTTTGTGGCCGACTTTAACTAGCCCTAATACCCGAGGTCGAAAGAGAGTTGTTGTTGAACTTGGGACCTCTTCGGGAATCTGGACCCTCTTTACGGACGGCTCCTCAAACGCGAAGGGGTCCATACTTGGAATTGTATTGAAACCGCCCGTAGGTAATATAGTTAGACAATCTATTAGGACTGTAAAATTAACTAATAATGAAGCCAAGTATGAGGCCATGATTGCAGGTCTCAAACCAGCTAAAAGCTTGGGGCCAGAGGTGGTCGAAGCTAAGTGCGATTCCCTCCTTGTGGTAAACCAAGTTAATGGGACCTTCGAATTTAGAGAGGTACGAATGCAAAGGTACCTGCTAAAGTGCAGGTAACATTACATCGGTTCAAAGAGTGGACTCTACAACACATGCCTCGGGATCAAAGCAGCGAGGCCGATGCCCTTGCTTACTTGGGGTAGTCGATCTATAACGACGAGTTCAACTCGGGGGCAATCGTGCAACTCATGAGATCAGTAGTAGAAGAAGGTCACGCCGAGATAAACTCAATGAGCCTGACTTGGGACCGGAGAAACAAATATATAGATATATGACGACTGGAAAACTACCTTCGGACCCAAAGGAATCGAGGACTCTACGTAAGAAGGCGACCCGATTCAACCTGTCCGAAGACGGTACATTGTTCCGGGGAATGTTCGATGGCCCACTCGCAATATGTCTAAGACCCGGAGACACAGAGTATGTTCTGAGGGAAATCCACGAAGGCACCTGCGGAAATCATTCGGGCGTCGAATCATTAGTTTAGAAAATCATCAGAGCCGGCTACTATTGGATCGACATAGAAATGGACGCGAAGGAGTTCGTACGAAAATGCAATGGGTTTCAGAGGCATGCTCTGATGATTCATCAGCTCGGGGAGCTACTACATTTGGTCTTGTCCCCCTGGCCGTTCATAAAATGGGGAATGGACCTCGTCATCCTCCATCCATGGGCACCTGATAAGGCTCAATTTATATTATTTATGACTGACAATTTTTTTCAAAATGGGTGGAAGCCCAAGTGTTTGAGAAAGTTAGGAGAAGGAAGTCATTGATTTCATCTGGGACCACATAATATGTCGGTTCGGAATGCCGGTCGAGATCGTGTGTGACAATAGGAAGCCGTTTGTCGGCAACAAAGTAAGCAAGTTTCTCAAGGATCATAAGATCAAAAGAATCCTGTTCCAATATGCAACCGAATAATCAAACAACGAGACCATGAATACGAGCCTGAAACTGTTAGATGAAAGGCGCGAAGCCGCTCTCGTCTGGATGACAGCCCAAAAACTTCGACACTTCAATGTCGGGGACTTCATTTGAGGAAGGTCACCTTAAACACCTGGAACCTGAATGAAGGAAAGCTGGGACCAAATTGGGAAGGTCTGTATCAAATTATCGAGATCACCGGGAAAGAGTCGTACAATCTTGGAGCAAAGAATGGTAAGTGACTACCGAACAACTGGAACGTAACTCACTTGAAACGATATTACTGCTAAGGTACGATCCCATTTATTTTTTTTATTTATTTACGGTTTGGACTAACATTTGTAGGTAACCATCAAAGATACAAATTTTTAGGCCTAAAAGCACGTGTTGCACTCTTTTTTCCTTAATCGGTTTTTCCCAAATGGGTTTTCCGGCAAGGTTTTTAACGAGGCAACAGTGTATCGTGCTAACTTAGAATCGAAGATCGATTGTCAACAGTATCCGAGGCTTCTCTATGATCTACCTCGAACACTAGGGGGCATCACCCTCAGATAACGATTATGGCAAGGAAAGAAACTTTGTGCTCGAATAGTTTAGGCTCGATTGATAGGATTTTCTGTAAGGGACAAAGGGTCTAATGAACCGTGCCCACATAGACTGCTCGAGCCTGGACACAAAGCTTGAACACATGTGTATCTTTGTATATTATGCACAAAATTGAAAGGAAGTTTCTACCTTGCGGATAAATATTTTTGCCCCTTGAAAATTTTTCTTTCTTAAATTTGATCCCCTAAAGAAATCGAGCCCAAGGGCCACCTCACTCGGGGACTGCCGCCCAAAGCAGATTCAGATAGCCCTGGATAATGAAGCTCGGGGCACAAAGCTTATTTGGCAGTGCCCGAACTTTAAAGGCTACGGCCACCCCCATTCGGGACGGTTATTTTGGTTAAGCCCAGATGACTCGGTGTGACAAGCCCACTAGGAAACACCCGAACTAGAAAGGCTACGACCGTCTTAAAAGGGCTCGGGGACGTCTGAGATCCTTAACCAAAAAAAAGGGCTTTCAAAATTTCTAAACCGGTTCAAAAGGCTACTCTCGGCAAATTGTAATCTAAAAAATTCTAAGTACTTTAGGGAAAGCTTCCAGTCATACAGAGCCCCCCACAAATCTTAAACAAAATAACATCGAGAGTAAGGCCTGTCCGAACCTCCGAACAAGACCTAATTATTAGGTGCTAAGGCATTCGATATCCTTACAATCATAAGGAAAAAAGCAAAAGGAAACGAGCTTAAAAACTGTCGAAGGGAAAAAGAGCCTATATATATATATATATATATATATATGTATGTATATGTATATGTATATATGAAAAGATCTTTACAAAGGCCAAACGACCTTGACAAAAAAGTACAAAAGTACAAAAACAAGAAAAAAATCTACAAGGTACTTAAATGACTTGGTCTCCACCGGAGCCCGCCTCTTCGCTGAGACCATCGAAATATTCTCCGCCCCCGAATCTGTCCGAACCCTCGGAGTTTTCTTCATCCTCGGGATACGCCAACTTTCTTGGCCTCAGCCTCGAGCCCCTTTGCATTTTCGACCTCGGCCGACAAATCAAAACCCCGAGCATGAACTTCCTCAAGGGCCTCCCTTCGGGACTGTCACTTCACATACTCGACAATATCTTTCAGGTGCTCCTGGGCTGCCTCGGCATCGTCTTTATACTGGGCAACCATCTCGTCGGCATCGGCTTTGGTTACTTCAACCACCGACTTGGCCGCCTTAAGCTCCTTGGCAAGGGTCTCTCGATCAGAAACAACCGAGCTTAGCTGAGACTGGAGCTCCTCAATATTTTGGGACCGTGCCTCAGCATTCTCCTTCATTGCTCGAAGCTGGATCTCCGCCGAGGTCAACTGTGCCCGAGCAATATCCTTTTTCGAGGCCAAGCGGTCCATCCTGCCTCTCCACTCTTCGGCCTCGACCTTGACTGCATCCATCTTGGCTCGGAGCTGGTTGATACGATCAATCTTCAGTTGAACCTGCGGGTTCCGACCAGTAGACACCATGTCTAGCTCATCGTCACTAACTTCAAAAATTTTACCTGTTCAACTAGGTCAGCGTGTTCCTTTCGAGCCGCTTCCAGCTCAGCTCGAAGGCTCTTAGCCTCTCCTTCACGCTGCTCACTGTGAAGTTTGTACGTGTCTCCCTTCTCAGTAAGCTCTCTGACTTTGGCTTCGAGTTGGTTCAGCTCATCCCGGTACCGGAGGAAAGTTTCATGGTGAAGCACCGAGGCCAATAAATACGGAGAAAAATATTAGGATTATCAATGAATCAATTCATGTATAAAAGGAGAAATTAAAATCATCGAGAGTTATCTAAAGTTACCTGGTTCAACGCCTGTTGTGCTTCATTGAATAGGCAGGGCGTGTCTACCTCATTCATTTTGGCCTGGTCTTCTTCGGTCACCAGGCACCAGAGGTAACTGGCTATCCCTACGGGGTCGGAAAAAACCCAGGCATCCTCCAGAACGGTAGTGACAATAGATCGCTTCCAATCAGGATTCACACTCGGGGCAGGGAATCGATTGACCAATTTTAGGCTCGAGTGAGGCCCATTTTCCTCCGAGGTAGGACTCTTCCTGGGTATCTCTATGTCACCCAATCCGGTGACGTCTTCCATGGAGGTAGAATCCACGCTATCAAAACAGCAGTGGAGGGGGTCGTCCGCTCCGTGGGCCCCCTCATTGGGACGCACTTTCACCGTTTGAGCCTCGTTGTACATGGACTCGGTGAACGAGGGCGACTTGGTGATGTCTATCACAGCGAGTGCCTCCTTCGGGGCATTGCCCGCATCCCGGGAAGCTTCGGCCCTGGTCTCCTCGGCAACCTCCCTGGCTTGAGGCACCGGATCTCTGGTTCAGTGGCCCCCTTCTTTTCGAGCTATGACGGCTCACGAGCCACTAGAACAAAAGGTTCTTCTTCTTTGGATTCATCCTCAGCCGATAGAGCGAATCCGAAGCTGGTGCTCGGGCGCGGGTGCTTTCTTTTGACTTGCGCACTAGCCTCCTCCTTGTTTTCTTTTTCTCCGAGCTCGGGGAACTCGAAGCCCTCTTTCTTTTCCTCTCTTCGGCCTGTCTTGGAGTAGGGGACTAGGTAGGAAGTCTTTGCCCCCGGCTGGAGGCCTCAGCTCGACATCCGTAGATAAACCTGCAAAAAAGAAGTAAAGGGAGTAAGGGCTTAATGTTAAAAGAGGAACCTTAGTACTACCTACTCGGGAAAGAAGTCTCACCATGGGAAAGGGCCTCCCAACAACCCTTCGAGAGCTTGCTCCATGAGTGCTCGGAATAGGGCATCTATGGTACAGTACCCTAGACCCACTCCTTGAGTCGAGGGACAATGTTTGGGACCCGACCAACAGCTGCACCACCACAAAGCACCAATAATAAAAAGAGAAGTAAGTGTAAAATCGACGTTCGAAAGTAAATCATACTTAAGTAAGGTATTCCACATCTCAGGGAATAGCCTGCACTTGGCTGGGATTAAGTCTGAAGTCCTCAATCAGACAAAACGACATTGCTAGCCTCGATCCCGATCCTCATCAATACTTGAGAACGGGGCTTTACTAGCCTGCCGCACAAGCTTTGTCAGTTTCCCCCGGAAGATTCGGGGATTGTATAAGCGTAGAAGATGGTCGATGGTGAACGAGCACGCATCGATTTTTTCACAAAGAACCGGAGGAGGGTGACGATCCTCCAGAGCGATGGGTGAATCTGGCATAGGCACACGTTGTACCTTCTGTAAAAATCCAAAATGACCGGATCCACCCGGGCCCAATGTAAAGGGATAAGTGTAAACACTTAGGTATCCCTCGACATGGGTGGTAATGGCTTCATAGGGTTCGGGGACCACTATGTCCTTATCGGCCCAGTTGCAGTCTTTTCGGACCGTGGGGAGGATCTCTTCAGTGATCGAGCAGATTTATCTCGAGACCTCCTCACACTGGCCTTGTACGGAGGAAGGATTTTCGACCTTGAAATCGACGTTGACCGAGCATCCCCCAGGGATGAACATTTTCAAAGGGGGCTCAGGTACTGGTTCATCGACGGCAGCGCGCGAAACGGTCTCTTCGGTCTCGATAGCCGATCGCGAAATAGAAGGATTTTCTTTCTGGGGAATGATTTTGGAAGTTTTTGCCATTTCTTTAAAAAATAGAGGAAAGTCTGAGAAAGGTGGAGAAAGAAAGGAAGATTGAAGGATTAGCCTTGTTGGCTTGAGATGAAGATGGGCAAAAATTCTTGTAAAGGGACTCGAATAACCGGTGTAGAAGTGCTAAAGAGTGTTGAAATCTTAAAGGTACGAGGGTAGAAGGTTTGGATGTAAAGTTAAAATGAACAAAGGAGGGGGTATTTATAGTAGTTCAGTGGCGTTTGGCATCCAGGGACGGCTGACCAGCGGCTGGCATGCATTTAATGCCATTAAGACTTGACTGACGAGACGTTTCAGTTGTTTGTCGGAAACTCATGTCGTTTCTCGTCGTTTACTCTCCGAAAAATGAGGGGACTACCTGTATACGGGTAAAATCGAGATCATGGTGCATCCTAGCCTCATGATAAGCCAGGCTCGAGATATGGCAATAAGGGATCGAAATCGAGCCAAAGTCCTACGGGGCTAGAACCCGGGGGCATGACGCCTGCCTTCGAGAATATCGAGGCCATGATCCCGGAATCGGTCCTAGCCTCGAACAACTTCAAAGAACATTGTTAGACAATCCAGCATAGCCAACAGGATTCGAAAATATCCGTGACCGGCTGAATGTTACGGCTAGAATCTCGGCACGTATTGATAAGGAACCGGCAATCAACGAACCAGAAGATTTTTTTACCTTTTATAGACTTGTATCTAAAATAGGATTCCCCTGCTATATAAAGGGGGTCTAATAATTTATTTGACATACTGTAACACGCACTCAAAAGTAATACTTATTATTTTTCTCTATGTTTAAGCCCTTGTTCTTCTCGGTTGAGGTGAGCCCGGCTCGAGAGCGATTATTCCATCAAAGCTGAAACTATCCAACTCGTGTGGTTTGAATTTGTTTTATCTTTATTTATTTAATAGCAACTTAATATATCGCTTTGTATCAAGTTAATCCGCGTATCCTTAAAACCATTTACAAATTTAATTGTTATCCGATTTTGAGTGTAAACAATTTCATTGTCGTTTTCGCTCTTACTTTTTTCTAATAATAAGTTTCTCGGCACGTGTGTTGCACGTGTACGTGGAGTCAGGTAATCTATTATTTTGTAAAATAGTTTCAATAATATTAAATCAATGCTTTGAGTAAATAATTATAAATGAAAAAATAAAGTAAATTATTTTTGTGAATGATCAATATGGAACATCGTATGATGACTTACTTGTTGGATATGTTCTCACTTTATGAAGAAGAATTATCAAAGTTTAATCAGATATATGTTATTCTTTTATTTATTTTTATTTTATGAGATAAAAACATGTAATGAAGCATATCTCATTTTTTATAAATGATATTCTTCGTGTATATTCTTTTTATCTATTTAGATTGCTTTTTTATAATCATGAGCAGGACTTTCGTCATCAAAAATTTTTAGTTAAGGAAGAAATAAGAAATTTAGTAGTTATAATTTCACTCCATAAAATAAGATACATAAGTAGATAATATACTTGGCGTAATATCTTTGTAAATTGAGATTCTAACATTAGAAAAGCCTATGATCGTTTATCATCTTTTAATTTTTTCAAAAATTTCACCGTTATTTTCAGCATTATCTCCCTATAAAGTATATCTATATGAGCATACCTATACAGTTAAAATTTTATTAACTTATCTTTATCGTACATCAGATGAACTTTTTTTTTAAATGAAAACTTGTGTAATTTTAACGTAAGACTTCCTGGGATAAGTGATTTCACTTTACTAACAAGCAAACTACATCTTAAAAACATGAAAATCTTTATCTTTAGTTATAGAATTATCTATTATATAAATTTAGTATATGTCAGTTTATTTTTTTAAAAGAATAACATGTTTAAATAATATTGATTGTATTTCTAGAATCGTGTGTAACGACCCGGCTTGTCGTTTTAAGAATTAGCGTCTCGTTCAGCGACTTAAGGTCACGAGCAGTTTTGTGATATGTATTATGACTTGCGAGTGGTCGATTGATTTTCGGGTGATTCGGGATTAAATTAAAAGAATAACTTTTATTTTTGAAGCTTAAACAAAAATAGTTAACTGGAGTTTGACTTTTAAGCAAACCACTCCGGAATGTAATTTCGATGATCTCAATAGCTTCATATGGTGATTTCGGACTTACGAGTGTGTCTGGATATTATTTTTGAAGTCCGTAATTGAATTTGGCTTGAAATGGCGAAAATAAGAAATTGAAGGTTTGAAAGTTTGACCGGGGAGTTGACTTTTTGACGGAATCCAATTCTGGAAATTTGAATAGGTCCGTTATGTCATTTATGACTTGTGTGAAAAATTTGAGGTCAATCGAACTTGATTTGATAGGTGTCGGCCTTGAATGTAGAAATTGGAATTTCTTAGTTTCATAAATTTGAATTAAGGTGCAATTCATCGTTTCGATGTTGTTATATGTGATTTGAGGCCTCAAGTAGGTCCGTAATATGTTTTGGGACTTGTTGGTATATTCGGACGGGGTCCCGAGGGGCTCAGGTGAGTTTCAGGGTAGTTTCGGACCATTTTTAGGCCATTTTTAGTTGCTGGTTTTTGGCCACAGAGGTATGCATCGCGATCGCGGACAAAAGGTGCGATCGCGAAGAGTAATTTTTCTATTTGGACACTGTGAATCGCGTTCGCGGAAGCCTCTCCGCGATCACGTAGAGGAAAATTTTTGCTGCACTGACCTGAATTTGGAAGCTTATATCTCGTAATCTATAAGGAATTTGGAGATGATCCAAAAATAAAAGTTATAGCTCTTTGTGACTAGTTTTCAAAAAATTAAACTATTTGGCATTTGGAGTTGTGTACAAAAGGTTATGATGGATAAACTACAGGCTGTCTGAGAAGAGTTTGAAAATCGCGAATAAGAAATTACTGCTGCACAGAGCTGATTTTTGAAGCTTATATCTCGAAATATATAAGGAATTGGGAGATGAGCAAAATATGAAAGTTATAGCCCTTGATGTCTAGTTTTCATAACATTAAACCATTTGTCATTTGGAGATTTGTACAAAAAGTTATGACCATTATATTAGAGGCTGTCTGGAAGAGTTAGGGAGTTTGTACTTCGCGATCGCGATTGGTTTTCCGTCATCACGAAGAGCAAATTTTAAGTTGGAAACTTTTGTGCTTCGTGATCGCGAAGCATTTTCCGCAATTACGAAGAGTAAATTCCTGGACAGAAGTTATATTTTGAGGTTTTAGCTATTTTAACATATTTGGAGCGATGTAGCTCGGATTGAAGCGATTTTTGAGGCGATTTTCAAGGGAAATATCGGAATAAGAGTTCTTAACTCGGTTTTGGTTAAATTACCCGAATCTATTATTGTTTTTATCATTAAATCAGTATTTTGGGTTGATAAGAATTGAAATTTGTAGACTTTAAATTGAGGATTTGGAGGTCGATTCGTTATCGGAATGTGATAAAATTGGTATGTTTGAACTCGTATCGGAATGAGTGTTCGGATTTTGTGAAAATTCTGTCGGGTTCCGAGAGGTGGGCCCCGCTTGACTTTTGGTTGAAATTTTTATGTGAATTTTTAAATCAACATTTTATTATCTGGAATTATTTTCGATGAATTTTAGTGAAATTACATAATTTATTTGGCTAGATTTGAGCCGTCCGGAGGTCATTTCACGCAAGAAGGCTATTTTGGAATGTCGGCCTAACTTCAAAAAGGTAAGTATCTTGCCTAACCTTAAGTGGGGGAAATTACCCCTTAGGTATTGAGTTTTATGTGGAAATCGTGTAATTGAAAATCATGTACGCGAGGTGACGAGTACGTACTTGATTTATATATACAAATTATATCGGTTAACATTCGTAGACGCCTTTATGTATTAAATTGGATAATTTTTGGAACTTAGTAAACCCTTGAATTGTCATGCCTTATTCCTTGTTTGTCAAATTTGTATTTTATATGATAATTGATGTTATTGTCACTTGGATTTTTATGTGAATTGTGTTTGTTTGTTGATTTGATATTTTTCTTGGAATTAAACTCATTATGGAATACCTATATGCAAATAGTTATTAAATAAGTTTTAAATGAGGCACTAATTTATATTTATTAAAAACTGGATTAAAGAAGGCGTTGTCCCATGCTGAGTTACTTTTCCATCTTTGTTGTTGTTTTGAGGTTTTATATATGTTGTGTGGAGCCTTGGGCTATTAGTTGAGAAATTTATTGATTTTGCTACATCTTTGGAATTTGGTTGTGGTCAGTGGGCAAATTGTGATATGAATTGTTGTATTGTGTTATCGTTTAAATACTCTCCTTGATGTTATTTATGCTTCCTACCTTGCTTGTTAATGATATACATGTGCTTGGTAAGGAAGAGCGAAAAGCACGAAGGGTGATGTCGTGCCGTTTCAATTATATTATCATATGAGGATGAGTGTAATGCACAAGGGTGATGCCGTGCCATTTGGGAGTGTAAAGCACGAAGGGTGATACCGTGTCATTTCAATTATATTATCATGTGAGGAAAGATATAAAGCACGAAGAGTGATGTCGTGCCATTCTTAATATGCACGAAGGATAATGCTGTGCCATTTCATTTACATTATCTTGTGAGGATGAGAGTAAAAGCACGAAGGGTGATACCGTGCCATTACTTTTATGTTATCATATATTCATGGCATGAATGGTGTTTCCATGCAAGCGAGGACAGCAGACATATATTATATTGTGATATCTTTTCGTTGTGTATACATTCATGCCTTTATCTTGAGATGTTATTGTGCACCTATATTTTTTATGTGACTTGTAGTTGTTGTTGCTTCCTGTGTGCCTCTCACATTATTTCTTTTATTGTTATTGGCATTTCTCCCACTTAGTTGGTACTGTTATATGTATGCACAGTGAGAAAGAGATAAATGCACGAAGGGTGTTACCATGCCATTCGATGTGTTATGTTGAATATATTTCTCACACTAGGAAAGTTAAATGAAGTGTCACATAGTAACTTTTACTTGAAAGAATTATATTCGAAAGATAATTACTTGAAAGAATTATATGTGAAAGATATTTATTTGAAAGAATTATATTTGTAAGATATTTATTTGAAGGAAGTATACTCAGGATTTATTTAATTGTACGGATTGCATTCTAAAGATTTTTATTTGAAAAACTTATAGATAAAAGATGTATATTTTGAAGGACTTGATTAATTGGCTGTACTTGTGTTTATTATTCGTCTGAGCAATATTTATGGTGTTCCTGTTGCCTTGCTGTTTATGTCACGAGTTGATTATTGTGCCATCGCTGCTATTTATTTTCTAGTATTTTTGTATGCTATATTGTATAGGTTATTTGACTAGTGAATGTCTTGACTGTACCTCGTCAGTACTCCACCGAAGTTAGTCTTGATACTTACTAGGTACGGACTGTGGTGTACTCATACTACACTTCTGCACATTTTTGTGCAGAGCCAAGTACTGTGATCCTAATGATTCAAGGTAGAGCTGTTTGGTCGCCGCAGTCCCTTGGACTCTTTCCATTTTATTGTACTGTTAATTTCTTATCCGCACAGTATTATATATTCGACCCTCGAGATAATTTCATGTATTCAGTTAGAATTCGTGACTCAGTATTATCAGTCTTGGGAGGTTGTTTGAATATTTCCGCTGTTAGTTTCCACATTTATATTAAATTATATATGTTTAAGAAAAATGAGTTGAATTGTTATTATAATCGGCTTTCCTAATCTTAGAGACTAAGGGGATAGTAAAAAGAAATGGCTTGAATTATAATCTATTTAGGTTTTAATTAAGAAAAGTAAAACAATAATTTAACTTTTAGACTAAGGGGTTCCTACTTTTAATTTAAGAAGGGTAAGATAGTAATTTAAGTTTTAGATTAAGGGATTCTTGCTTGTAATGACCTGTCCAAGGAATTGTATTCAAGTATTAATTTGAATTTTACTTGCAGGATTGGAATTGATAAGTTTTTGTGAGTTTAACGTCTTAAATGGGATGATCATATATTTTTTTCATCATATATCGGTTTAGTTTAAATTGCAAAAGTGTGTCTAATTAATAGAAACTGTGATCTAAATTGAGTCAAAACAATATAATTTAACGATTCAGTAGTTGAAAATTAGCCTTCGCGATACAATTAAAGGAGGTTGGTAAACTTTTTAATTAAAACGTGAAAATCTGTTGCTACTTTTGAAAGAATAAACTTTTTCTCTGCAAAAGTTTGTCATTATACCAAACAACAAATTTGTACTTTGTCACTTTTATACATCTTATATACAAAAGATATTCTGGATATTAGGAACATAATGCCACCCTATTTTTTTCGCTGTTTAGCTAAATTCCTTTCCAATTGCAATTTCTTGTTGGCGTCATGTCCCATTGTTGGTTCCAGCTAATTCAAACTATGGTGTTTTAGGATCGAGTTTACTGGACTATTAAATGTAGTTATTTAATTTTAATTTACATCTGCTAGACATTTTAATATCATTTATAGATTGTTGTTTCCAGCTAATTCAAACTACAGTGTTTTAGGATCAAATTTACTGGACTATTAAATGTAGTTATTTAATTTCAAATTTACATTGGCTGGCCATTTTAAAATCGTTTATAAATTTAGAGAAATAATAACGTGACAATTCTTAAGCAAACTTCGGCGGCCATTTATGCTAGAGAATAAAAATTTCATATAGTCATTGTACTCAGATGGTCGCTCAACTTTCCGAAATTATTTATCAAAGTCATCTTTCTTTTGTTTATAACAACAAAGTCACTTAACTATGCCTATTACACTCTGAAGGCCACTCAATCAGATTTATCAAACTTTTGTGTCGCCAAATACCTATTTTACCCTCTAAATTATCAACTTTTATCTTCTGTTTTTTTTTTTTTTTTGCTTTTTTAATATTATGATTTTTCTCTCTTTTTAATTAACATTATGGACTTACCTATAGAACAAAAAATTTTATTTAAAAATAAAAAAAAAAAAATATTTTTCTAGCATATACAATGTCAAAATAATAATATAATTGAGAATAATATTCAAGAATATGTAATGTATAATACAAGAATACCTTTATTTTAAATAATTATTTTCTATAGTACATGTATGGAAAATATATATTTTAAAACTTTTATTTTCTTTCATTCTCAAATGTGTAAATAATTTTTTGACTTTTTTGTTAATGTCAAAATTATTATTAAAACAAATTGCTCTAATTAACTTTCTACTATGTTCAATATTTTTATTATTCTACATTGTATATGCTTAACTACTATTTTAATTTTTTTAATTTATAAATAAAATTTATTTCTTCTAAGGTAAGTCCATAATATAAATTAAAAAGAGAATAATTATTATATTAAAAAGCTAAAAAATAAAAAGAAGATAAAAGTTGATAATCTAAAGGATAAAATAGGTATTTGGCGATTAAAAATTTTTAAAATCTAGTTGAGTGACCTTTTGAGTACTACTGGCATAATTAAATGATTTTATTGTTACAAACGAAAGAAAGAAGATTTTAGTAGATAATTTCGAATAATTGAGTAATATTGTTACAAATGAGTAATAGACTGTGTTTTAATGAATGTACTTTCCTCTAGCATTGTAATAACTGGCTTCTTTCCTCCTTTGCCATATAAGATTAATTTGCAGGTATAGTATTATTTAAAAACAGAGTTACTGATAGAAGGAATATGCCTTTTCTTTGACGAGGTATCTTTGCTCAAAATAGAAAAGACTACGCGTAAAAGAGTTCAAATATACTCATTTTGTTTGTTTCTTAAATCCATTAACTATTATTGCTTTTGTTCATGCGTGTCCGTTATTGCCATAAAGTGATAAATTCTATTGCAATCTTTTTGTGATCAAGTTGTTTTTTTGCAATTTATTTATTTTGCAATTTTTGCATTGTAGGGTAAAATATGCTATGCTAAGTGGTTGCATAAGAAAGTAACACGTGGAGCCAAAAGCAGGGAATAGTTAAAACCGAAGACAACTGTTCCATTTGTTATCAGAAAGAATGATGCTCATAAAGATGCAATAAATACCTTCCACCCGGTAGTATTTAATACAGAATATTCCATATCATTTAGTACACAGTCGGTTAAAAAAACTATCATTTATGCTCACCGTTACACATTCTTCAATGACCCTCATAATTGACATAAAGAAGGGCATGATCCTAAGACCTTGTTCTATAGATGCAACTATAAATAGTGAGCTCTGTTATCATTGTAATGGACATGGCTTTTCTGGCAAACTTATACTAGAATCAATTCAAAGCTTAATACAATTTTATCTTCTTATTCCTTGATTTCATTGTTGTTGTGCCCGGAAGCCCTGCTCCCCGAATTATTGTTTCTGCTATTTTGTCTTTATTTCAAGGTTAAGTAGTGCGTATTTCTTCAATTATTTTATTATTCCAGGATCAAATTAATTCACTTGTCTAGAAATCACGTATAAATTCAACTGTACCGTTTTACGGGTAAATAGTTCGGCGCCCACCGTGGGGCCTACACAATCGTATAATTAAGTTGGTCCTTGCCTCTTTTACTAACGTGTTTTGATTATTTGTCTTAGCAAAAAATCACAAAAAAATGATAGATAATGGTGTTAGCAACACACACAATCTTGAGGCCCAAGGGGACCAGCCTCATCACAAGGATTCAGTCAGTGACACCGGAATAAAGGGAAGGATGCTATGCCAGTCCACGACAGGCGGTATCCGCAACATGCTCGGGAGGGGACTCCCGATGATGCAGAAGAGGAGCATGTCATCGAAGTGGTAAGGGTCAAGAGCAACAAGTGGTCATTCTAGGCCATCTTACACGACAGGATAAGGTTATGACGGAGTTGAAGTAGGCATTGTTGGGGGCTTCCAATAACACGAATGGACGAGGTCCAGTTTCTCCCGGTGCTCCCGCAAATCAAACAACGTAGAGGGTCGAGAACAACACCCGAGGGGCGAGGTTGGCTCCGCTGGGACTTGGGGGGAGCTGATCCAGCCCCAACAACGAGAACGATCCCTTTAAGAGCAAACTCTTATGGTTTATGAGGGAAGTGAACGCCCGCATGGACCAAATCCAGGGTGCACCACCGATGCTGAAAGGATCGGACTCAAAGAAGTATATTCAGTTGCCGTACAAACCCAGCGGCACCTATGCAATGGCGGTGAAGGGGAACGATTTAGCTCCCCACGAGATTGAATCTGTTTTGTTGAAGAAATTCGGCGAGACTCTCATGAGGGGAGCCTTCACTTGGTATTCGTTGTTACGAGCATTCCATAGATTCCTTTGAGATGCTCGGAGACTCTTTTATTAAAGCCCATGCTAGGACCAGAAAGGTGCAGGCCCAAAAGGCTGATATATTTAGAATTGCACAAGGGGAGTCCGAGTTGCTGCGGGAATTCGTCACCCGGTTCCAAAAGGAGAGGATGTTGCTCTCGGCTGTTCTGGATGAATGGGCGGCTAAAGCATTCACCAATAGTCTGAATCCGAGAAGTTCAGACACTTCTCGAAAATTGAAGAAAAGTTTGCTTGAGTTCCAAGTGACGACTTGGGCGGATGTCCACAACCAGTACGAGTCTAAGATAAGCATTGAAGATGATCAGATTGACTTCCCGTCGTTGGCAAAGGGATGGGAGAAGAATAAATAAAAGTCAAAAGACGATTTCAATGCAGACAGATGATCTTCGACGGGCCGGTTTTTGTCCTACGAATGGGTAGAAGAACGCGGCAGAGGTTTTTGGTCGGTAGATAGGTTCGTTACCAACAGAAGAACTGATCGCGGCCGGAACAACAAATCATTGCAGGACAAAGAAACATCAAGTACACGGGATCCTTCCTACCCACGCTATCAGAATACAACTTCAACGTCTATGTAGTAGAGTTGGTATCGACTATGAGGAACATTAAAGAAGTGCAGTTCCCGAAGCCGATGAGGTCCGAGCCCAGCCAGAGGGATCCCAATTTGTAGTGCGAATACCACGGGATGAATGTCCACCGGACTGGGGACTGCCGACATCTGTGTGAAGAGGTGGAAACACTGCTGAAAAATGGGCATCTCAGAGAATTCTTAAGTGACTGGGCCAAAAATAACTACGGCTGCAACCGTGATAACGTGGAGCCCTCGTAAGTAGGAGAAGATCCCCCACGCCGGACGATCAACATGATCGTCTGGGGGAACGAGATCAATGAGGTCACCTTCTTGGCAGCAAAAAAAGATAAAGGTACCAATAACTCATAGCAAGATACTTCGGGAAGTCGCTGAAGAAGACATCACTTTCACGGAGGAGGATGCATACAGACTATTACTAGCGCACAACGACGCATTGGTAATTTCTTTAAATGTACTAGATTTTAAAATCAAACGTATTTTAGTGGATCCAGGAAGATCAGCCTATATCATACAATGGAGGGTATTGGAGCAAACCAAACTCACTGGAACCATTATTCCGACCACAAAACTCCTCGCTGGATTCAACCTCGCAAGCGTGACAACCCGAAGAGAGATCCTCCTGCCCACGAACGCTGAAGGAGTGATGAAGATGACTCTTTTTGAAGTGGTGGACGGTGATATGAGATATAACATTATTCTGGGAAGACCGTGGTTTCATGAAATGAGAGTTGTACCATTAACGTATCCTCAGTTGCTGAAAGTCCCAACACTTGAAGGAATCAAATAGATAAAAGGCGACCAACTGGAGGCAGAAGAGATGAATGCGATTTCGGTCTCCAATAGTAAAATGAAGGAGCATGCGGCATAGCAGTTACAGGAACCGGCGCCTGCTCCGGAGTCGAGTGAAGTTAGCTAGCGGAAAGAAGCGTCGGAATCTTATCAGGTGCCGAGATAGTTCCAGGTACCAGAAGAGATAGATTCAACAAAATCCACAGCAGAAGAGCTCGAGCAAGGTGCATTGTTTGAAAAGTTCTTAGAAAGGAAGCTCCACTTGGGTACAGGACTGCACCCCAAGCTCAGGTCTGGCTTTATTGAATTTCTTAACATAATGCTGATTGTTTTGCATGATCGCATGTGGACATGACAGGTATCGCAACAGAAGTGGCTGTACACAAGCTAAGCTTGAATCCGAACATCCCTCTGGTAAGACAAAAGAAACGCCCTATTGCGGAGGCCGGGAATAAATTCATCAAAGAAGAGGTAACTTGCCTACTTGATATCGGTTCGATCCGAGAGGTAAAGTATCCAGACTGGCTAGCTAATGTAGTAGTAGTTCCTAAGAAGAACAATAGATTTTGCATGTGTGTAGATTATAAGTACTTGAATAAGGCATGCCCAAAATACTTGTTCCCACTGCCAAACATCGATCAAATGATTGATGCGATGACTGGGCACGAGTTAATGAGTTTCCTCGATGCTTATTTTGGGTACAACCAATTAAGATAAACCCGGAGGATCAGGAAAAGACTTCGTTCATAACGAATTTCGGCACATACTGCTATAAAGTGATACTCTCCGGGCTAAAGAACGCCGGAGCCACTTATCAACGGCTCGTAAATAAGATGTTTGAAAAACAAATACGGAAAACCATGGAAGTTTATATAGATGATATGCTTGTTAAGTATTTGAACACAGGAGATCATCTTAAGCATTTGCAAGAAATTTTTGACATCCTAATGAAGCATAACATGAAGCTTAACCCCGAGAAGTGTGTTCGGGGTCAGCTCCGGCAAGTTCTTAGGATTTTTGGTATCACAAAGAGAGTTGAGGTAAACCCCGATAAGATCAAATCCATCAAAGACATCCCGGACCAGCTATCAAGCGTGAAAGATGTTCAAAGGCTCACAGGGAGATTGGCCACTTTGAGTAGGTTTATTTCCCGATCATCAGAGAAATGCCACCATTTCTTCACACTACTCAAAAAAGAAAACAACTTTGAATGGATCCCAGAATGCCAGCAGGCTTTGAAAGATTTAAAAAGGTACTTGTCAAGCCCTTCGTTACTATCAAAACCAAAGGAAGGTGAAACACTGTTAATTTACCTCGCAGTCTCGGAGTTAGCGGTAACTGCCATTTTAGTCTGTAAAGACGAAGGTACGCAATCTCTCATTTATTACATTAGTATAATTTTAATGGGAGCATAAACTCGCTACCCGCATTTGGAGAAGCTGGCCTTAGCTCTCGTAGTCGCCGCGCGGAAGCTGAGGCCTTACTTGCAATGTCACCTAATAGCTGTGGTGACCACCTTTCCCCGGCGGAACATCCTCCACAAACTCGAGCTCTCGGGCAGATTAGCCAAATGGACCATCGAAATGAGTGAATTCGACATAGAATATAAACTGAGAACTGCGATTAAGTGACAAGTTTTAGCCGATTTTATGGCCGATTTAGTCCGAGACTGCTGCCTCTAGCAACCAAAGAAGCAATGATGGTGTCAGAATCGACATCGGGAGTTTTGGCTTATTTAGGGATGGAGCTTCCGACGTAAAGGTGTCTGGGCTTGACATAGTATTAACCATGCCTTTGGAAGAAACCCTAAGCCAAGCCATCAGAACGGTCCCTTTAACTAACAATGAACCAGAGTATGAAGCTTTGATTGTAGGACTCGAACTGGCCCCAGGACTAGATTCCGAGGCCATAGAAATCAAATGCGATTCACAGCTGGTGGTAAATCAGGTCTACAGGATCTTCGAAACCAAAGAGGAGCGCATGCAACAATACATAGTGAAGGCCCAGGCTTTGCTGGCTCGATTTCGGGATTGGTCGATTACTCACATCCCGAGGGAAGAAAATGCAGAAGCAGATGCATTAGCTAACCTCAGTTCATCAACAAAAACGAAAGGATCGATTCCTGGACGGTAGAACAACTCATGCACTCGGTCCAGGAAGATTGCTACTATGAGGTAAATATGACTAATTTAGTCTGGGACTGGAGGAACGAGAACATCGATTATCTCGAGCACGGGAAGCTGCCGAAGACTCCAAGGCGTCCCGGGTGCTGCACGCCAAAGAAGCATGATTAGGGCTGTTCATAAAAACCCGAAAAACCGAATCAAACTGAAAACAGAACCAAACCGACCAAAAAAACTGATCCTTTTTAGGTTTGGTTTGGTTTTTGTTTTGAATTTTAAAAACCGATTAAAATCAAAACCAAACCAAACCGACTATAGAAGTAGCTATTTAAATTTATTATTGCACCTATATATATGTATATTTTTATATAAAATTTCTAAAATTTTATGGTACATATTAGTCGTTTATATTTTTAGTCTAGTTTTTTTGCTATTATAATAATCTAATTCTTTGCCTTTAATTTCTAGTTTGAATGGTAGTTTTCTTTTGCTAAGTACAAGAATTTATTTCATGTTAAGAATAATGGATATTATTCATCACTAGTTGATTCAATTATCATCAATATATCTTGGTAAATGATAAATTTCTCAAAGAGAAATTGGTGTGATAGTGTTACATTGAAAATGTAGTCTCCGGAATATGTATTGGTAGTGTATGTCTCTTATTTAAGAAAAAACCGATAAATAACTGAAAAAACCAAAAACCCGACCAAAACCGACAGAAATCGAATCAATAAAAAACTAACTTAATTGGTTTGGTTTGGTTTCAATATTTGAAGAATCGACTTACTTGGTTTGGTTTCTTTTTAGGGAAAAACCGATCCAAACCGAACCATGAACACCCCTAAGCATGATATAGCTTCAAAAGAGGCCAACTGTACATGAAATCTTTCCAAGGCCCACTGGCCCGATGCTTGGGAGGATCCGAAGCTAATTATGTTATGCGAGAAGTCTACGAAGGGATAAATAGAAATAATTCAGGCGCAAATTCCGAGGTGCTAAAACTGGTAAGGGGCAGGATATTATTGGCCCCGAATGGAATAAGATGCCAAAGCTTTTGTGCAAAAATGCGATAAGTTCCAACGCTACGCACCACCGGTACATCGACCAGCAGAACCATTACATTCGGTTCTATCTCCGTAGCCGTTCATAAAGTGGGGAATGGATATCGTCGGACCATTGCCGCCGGCCCCTGGTAAGGTAAGGTTTCTTTTAATTTTAACTAACTATTTTTCTAAGTAGGTTGAAGCAAGTCCTCATCAGAAGATCGGCAAAAGTGAAGTGGTGGATTTCTTGTGGCATAACACAATTTGCAGATTTGGAATACCAAAAGAGATAGCATGCGATAACATGCCACAATTTATAGGCGCAAAGATCACAAAGTTCCTTGAAGATTTAAAAATCAAGAGAACCACATGTTCACCCTATCATTCGAGTGTAAATGGTCAAGCAGAATCAACGAACAAAGTGATTATACAAAATTTCAAGAAGAGGTTGGAAGCCGCTAAAGGTAAATGGCCCGAGGAACTACCTGGAGTACTATGGGCGTACTGAACAACGGCCAAATCGATCACAAGAGAAACTCCCTTTTCCCTCATGTACGGAGCAAAAGCCTTAATCTCGGTGGAAGTAGGAAAGCCTACCTTGAGATATTTTCAGGCAAGTGAAGAAACGAACAACGAAGTAATGTTAGTCAACTTGGAGATACTCGATGAGCACAGGGAATTGGCACGTATAAGAATGCTCAGCCCAGAAGCACAAAATAGAAAGATATTATAATCGAAGAGCCAATGTTTTTTGAAAGTGTGAGACTTGATTCTAAGGAAAGTAATTCAAAACACCTAGGAACTCAACGCGGGGAAGCTAGGCCAACTTAGGAAGGCCCTTACCAGGTTTCAGTTGTCACCAGAAAAGGTTCATACAAGTTGGAGATTCAGGATGAAGAAAAGTTGCCAAACAACTGGAATGTGGCACACCTCAAAAGATATTATTGCTGGAAAATATCACATGTACTGAAAGTATGTGCTGCACTCCTTTTCTCTTCGTCTAGTTTTTATCCCAATTGGGTTTTTCCAGCAAGGTTTTTAACGAGGCAGCAACAGAAAGCATACTACAAATAAAGTTTCAACAGCAGTAATAAGACCTTTAATAGCAAGGCACACAAGCGAAGTGTCACGACCCAAAATCCACTATAGGTCGTAATGGCGCCTAATGTCGCCGTCAGGCAAGCCAACGTTAATTCACCAATTTATTTACTCATTTATTACTCTCGAGATCATAATCTCCATTACTTAAACAGTATAAAATAGAATTTACAGGGGAAAAATGATTATAACTATGTTATCTACAATGATGATCAACCAGCAGAAACCCCAAAAACCCGGTGTCACAAGTGCATGAGCAATTTCTAATGAGTGCAATATTAATACAAGGTCTGTCCCAAATATAATAAGACAGAATAAAATAAATAGTACAAGGGACACTCGGTGGACTGTAATGCGTGGCCTGGAATGCAACTCAACTAAAGTCTCCTCAATGGGTGCGCCTACGCCCCAGGATGATCACCAAGTGAACCTGTCAGTGCCTGCACATTTAGTGCAGAAGTGCAGCATGAGTATGTAAATCAATGCGTAACCAGTAAGTATCTAGCCTAACCCAGAGAAGTAGTGATGAGGGGTTGATATCGACTCTTACTAGAAGTCCAATAAAGCAATATAATAAAATTTTAAACAGATATACAGTGTACGACAATAACAAGATAAATCTGTAAGGTGCATAACCTCCCAATTAGTGCTTTTAAAGTATAAGTTTCTCAGTCTTGTATCCTGCCTTAATAGCTCAGAAATTATCAAGTGCCATTATCAAATAAATAAGGAACACCATATGTTATGTCGGGCATTAGCAGAAAGAAAATCTCGTGAATGTTCGGACTACCGGCGATATAATGCACGATTATGCCGAGGTCGTTCGGCCCGATCGAGAATAATGTGTACACTGCCGAGGGTCGAGTGGCACGAACCATAGATGCACCTATATACTGCCGAGACATTCGACTCGCTCCACAAGAAAAGGAAAGAATTTCACCGAATTACGAGACACATGTTTACAATACAATACCGGAGCATAAAATGAATATAATCATTACCATTTCTCAATTAACTTGCCCAAAATTCAAAGTATCAAGGCTTGGCCTATTATACATACATTTATTTTTAATTCAAATTCAATTATAGTTTTAGTTAGTTAAGCCAGCAGAATGAGTTCAAATAATTTAAATATCACAGGATAAGATCCTACGTTTATCCGGACATAACATGCTTAGCTACGTACGGACTCTCGTCACCTGGTGCGTACTTAGCACCTACAACTAGTTGCACATAACAATAATTATCACTTGGGGTAGTTTCCCCCTCACAGAGTTAGACAGGAGACTTACCTCGCTCCGAAGTTCCTTAACCGGCTCCAACGCCACTCTAACACCCCAAACTGATACCTACTGCTCCAAAACTAGTAAATCAACGTGCAAATCCATAAATATATACTCTAATACTCATAATAATCAATTTTAACAATTTTTCAACTCCACTCAAAAGTCAATAAAGGCAACCCTTAGGCCTACGTGCCTGAGTTCATAAACTTTACGAAGATAAACTTCATCCATAACACCACGAACTCAAACATATTACTTATTCCAAATTCCGCGTCCAATTTCGTGGTAAAAATTTAAAAATACCAATATCTAGGTTTCTTTCAAGCTCACAATTTCTATCAAATTTTCATGCTTGAATCCATATAAAAATCATATATTTAACTCACAATGTGAAGAAATCACTTACCTCATTATAGTTGATGAAGGTGGCACTCAAAAAGTGCTCCAAAATAGGCTTCCATGGACGAAATGAGATGAAAATGGGGCAAACCCCCATTTTAAAGAACACACTGCGCAGCCTGACCTTCGCACCTACGGAACAGTAGCCGCTTCTGTAGCTCCGCACCTTCGGATAATTCATCACAGGTGCGGCTTCAGCACAAACCCAACAACCCCCGCTTCTACACTCAAAGTAGCACACCTGCGCTTCTGCTTCTGCGGGCCTCAAGCGCTTCTGTGCCTCCTTTTCCGCTTCTGTGCCCCAGGCCTTCTTGGCCAACCTCTGCTTCTGCGCTCCAATGGTCGCATTTGCGATCTCACAGGTGCGGGAAATCCTTCACAAGTGCGGCCTCTGCCTAGCTCACTCCCAGCCGCTTCAGCGGTCCACTTCCTCGCTTCTGCGATGAATCTTCCGTAGAAGCGGTTACACCAACAACAAGATTTTCCAGCTTCTCCTTAAGTCCAAAAATCGATCCGTTAACCATCCAGAATCCACCCGAGGCCCTGGGGACCTCAACCAAACCTACCAACAAGTCCTAAAATACCATACAGACTTAGTCGAGCCTTCAAATCACATCAAACAACATCGAAACTAAGAATCCACGATCGAAATCCTTCTTTAACTTTCAAACTTCGGCGAACGCGTGTAAACCATACCAAAACATTCCGGAATGACACTAAACCTTGCGCACAAGTCATAAATCACGATATGAAGCTATTCGAAGGCTCGGAATCCCCAACAGACATCGATAACACCAAGGTCCACCTCGAACCAAACTTAAAAATTCTTAAACCTTCAAAATGCCAACCTTCCATAATAAGCACCGAAATGCTCCCGGGCGATCCTATTGATATCCAATTTTGCCCTCATATTTTTCAAATAAATATATAATACTTTTAAAATGTCACTTTGCATCATTGCTTAATTTACAAGGGTTATACAAGTTTTTTCTATAATTTTTCATAATTTTTTAAAGCTTTAAAATTGATTTCCTTGCATTTAAATTATTTTATGATGATTTAATCATCTAAATTTATTATTTATATCCATATATATGCTTCATAATATTTTAATTTGTCTTATATAATTATATTTGTATTTTAAATGTATTTTACATAATTTTGCAATAATAACCAATATTCTATACATAATTGTATTTATTACATTATTCATGCTAAATAGTATTTTTTTTTAATTTTTTTATAATGTTAAGTTATTATTTTCAATCATTTTATTGCATAAGTAATATTTATTATTTATTAATTATTTTTATATGAATAATTTCGTGTATTTAATTTGTAGCTCAAATTTGGAGCCAATTCCGGACCAATTTAATGCTCTAAGAACCCACACCTTAGCCTAATAATCCCCAAAGCCCAATCCAAATGATCCTTGGAACTGACCTACCCCTTTTAATTAATCAAACCCTTGAAACCCTAAAGACCACTCTTCTCAAACTAGCCGCCTATATACTCTCTCGAATCTTCTCCTCTCTTCTGCAAACCCTAGCTGCCCCACTCAAATCCCAGTACCAATCTGATAATCACATGGAAATCTTCCATGATTCCTTTCCTTTCTTGCACACACGGAGACGCTTACCGTCTCTTAAACGTTACAAGCATTTGGTACTAGGTTATTTATGGAAACTGAATCACTGGTGTTTGTTCAACTCTGATTCTATATTATCTTCATGTTTCTAACTTGATACACTTACTACCAGGCCCTATGGGTCCGATTCAGAGAGATTTCTGTTCTTCGTTTCAAACTGGGTTTGCCTGATTCTTCTTAAATTGATTCTAATCGATTTTGCATGCTATTCTTTCCCTTTTTATGTTTAATTGACTGTTTTTCCTTGTTTATGTGTTTAATTTTGCTACTATATAAACCCTCCCCAATTTTCCCTTAGAGGGACTTGAATCACCTTAGGAACTATTCTCTCACTGACGCTTATTCTATACTATTCTGAAATTGAGCTCTTGGCCGGCTGAAAGCCAAGGCCACCGGATATTGTTCACCTTCCTGCAGTGCAAGCGTTGCTTGGAGTCCATTTCAAGGCTCCTGTGAACTCTAAAGCACTAGAGAATAAGATTTTTACTGGTATTTAATAATCACACCTATTCCTGAGATTTTTGAGTTCTTCACCATTTGTTTAGTTTTTTTGCAACTGGTTAGTGCCCTTTGCTCTTGCACTTCTGCTTCTTTCTGTTCGTGTTTGTGTTCTGTGCATTAGTGCTATTTGGATTTCCTTGAGTTAATTTCAATGTTTTGCCCCTTTGTATGCAATCTTGTTTGTTTTAGTACTACACTGTAGTTCCACAAGCTTCAATTCTATGCAAGTCCTGATCTTAACTCATATGTAGATAGTTAAGTTGATTTATAATGCCTGCCTGATTCGTAATTGAAACCTGAGTGAGGGTTGTTGAACTTTGTACTAAAACCCTTAAGAAACTATGTTCCTACTCAAAATTTCTCTTTTCATGTTGAGTCCTGTATGCATAATGGACTATTTCTCTGCAAGTCATACGACAATGCTATCTGAATACTTAGCCTCATATGCTAGCATGAATGCATGCCCATTATGCGTGTCCAACCTGAACGATTTCTAATCATTATGTCTAGGAGTAGTTGGTTACTTATACATGTTGCTTATTCTAAGTTTGGTTTCTAATCTTATTCTGTACGATTATGATAATCAACTCATACACAGAATGTGTTCTAATTCCTGTTGAGATATCCATACCCAACTTTATCTTTCCGGAGTTCTACTGTTAGCTATGACTTGTTCCCATGCTATATGTACCCTTATTGTGTGATTTTGTTTGACTTGCTCAATTCTGTGTTCTTCATTATTAGTTGAGACCTTTAGAGTAAATCTCATAACCAGCATTTTCTCCTATATGTTGGCAACTAGTACAAGGTTTAATGTTTTTCTGTCCTATTGATGTAAAGCTGACATGTTTTTGCTTACTATAAGTCTTTCTGTTATTGTAACTGATACTCAGCATGTCAAAGTTTTCTCTTTCTCAACTAAGTGACTACTCGATCATAAACTTGTTCTGTTATGTTGTTTTCACTAGGCCTTCATGTTAAAACTTTCATGTGGAGGCTATGCTCTACCTGTTCTTGTCCATGACTCTATTAGATTTCATGTTTAAATCTCGTGTCTAAAGTTCTTTTTAGGCTAATCCTGAATCATTTTACTTTTGAAACTCTTTGGAATAGTTCACTATCTTGTGATCCTTTAGCTTTGTTTCTGACAATACAAGCATGAACCTTCCTTGTAAACTTGTCAGTATTTTCGTGATCTTTTCTATGTGCTTTAGATAGAACTGTTGATTAGTTATAGTTTTAGGAGTTAAGTAATTAACTCCATGAGTGATCTGTCATCTCTGTATGGTTAAGGTTGGCATCCATTTGGCTAGGTAAGTCATTCGTTGGGCCTGGTGTTGGGCCATATGTGTTGTTGGACCTAGGCATTAGATTCAGGAAGATTCTACTGTCCTTATAAGCCTGAGATTTGGGTCTGTTGGTTGGTGAGGCTGCTGAAGGCCCATAAATTCATAGGGTTATTTTATAGCAGGCATGTACTACTTGATGGGGGCTTGTACTTGTTTCAGCCTGTATTTTTGTCATATTTGAGTTTGTATTATTCCATTTTGATCCTATAACTTGTAATAATGAATAATTGGGGTGTTAGTGAAATTGAGCAATGGGTTACTTTGTTCTTGCACAAAGGCTAGAGAACATGCCTATATGGTCTACTTGCGTTATTTGCTATCTTGTTAACTTGCTCTACTTCTGCACGCTAGTAGGAATCATGTCTATAGGAAATCACACATTTTACTCAACTTGCCTAATACTTGACATTATTCAAAGCATGATTGTTTGACTAAATATTTTACATGCTCTCATGTCTACCTCCGTATGATTATTAGATAGCATGCTTATAGGGTCATAATAATACATACCTTTGTTAATACTCAATTAGATACCATGACTATAGGGTCTTAATTAATTAATTAATCGGTTGTTTCTGTTATTTTACAATACTGCCACCTAGATAGCATGCCTATAGGAATACGTATGATAAAAGCGAGTTCAAATACCGCCTATTAGAAATCTTGCCTGTAGGATACTGTTATTTGCCTAGAAAGCATGTCTATAGAATCAAACGCTGGTAATTCCGAGTTTTAATAGCTTTCACTGCCCATTGCGCAAATAATTTAGAAATCATGCCTATAGGACAGTGTCACTCGTCTAAGACGCTTATCTATAAAATCAACATTAGTAATACAGAATTATGAGATTGTTTTCCCTGCCTATTTACGCAAAACGATTAGATATCATGCCTATAGGACTTGCAACACTCAAATCTGCCCATATGTTAGTCTACAACACTACCCTTTTAATACTGGGATCCAGAATCACATAGAAATCATGCCTATAGGACTTAATGATTTTAACACGTCTTAATATCGTCTACTGCCTAACCAGAAATCAGTTTGCGTGCTTTCCTGTTTATGTGTGGAGGTTAATTGAACCTTTCATTGCAAATATATGCAGACCTATCTGTTGTTTTTATTGTCACCTAGTTTTATCATATTGAGCACCTGAGTTGAGTCTAGAACTACCAAGTAGTAGGTCCAAAGCCTCCTGGACCATAGGCATGTGACGGGTAGTGCACGCATAAAGTACGACTTAGAAATGAATTAGAACGCCTTTAAGTAAACAACTTCAACATAGTAATCGGGTAGCAGGAGATGATAGTCCGTGCCTGTTGAATAATATGAGCAAATCCTACCTAAACGGAGTTGTGAAGTATTATTTATGTTGCACGGGGTGATCCTTTAGGCTAAAAAACTTAGGATCCCCCCCTTTCCCTTATATGTTTGCAAAAAGATTTAGTCAACGCAGTTGTAGTCTTTATGATCTTCAAAACTTGTATCAATTATTCACATAGTTTAATGATATTTTTCCTTACATTGGTTTATTTCATGATAGTACTTTCAACTTTCATATCTTTCCTTACTTATATGCTCGCTAAGTTTAATCACACAATCTACATAGTTTAAAGTTTGCCGGGACCCACAGTTGTGGACCTCGAAGAGTGCCTAACACCTTCTCTTTGAGGTAATTTGAGCCCTTACCTGATCTTTGGTGACACGGACTAGTCAAATAGAGTTATTTGCAAATAGGGGCCCTAACGCACCTCAAAATCGTTAGGTGGCGACTCTTCTCTTTTAACACCCTCATTTAAAAGAGTTGTCACGTGTTGAAACCCCCTTTCGCGAGAAAACAGGACGCGACAGCATCATGACTCTGCTGGGGATTTACACTTAGGCTCTTAATATGACCAACTTGACTTATGTGGATTACTTTCTTTATTACATGCACATCCCTTCCCTTATTCGCCTTTATTTGTTTAAATTTGCTGTGACATGCACATCCCTTTCCTTATTCTCCTTTGTTTGCTATGACATTTGTACTCTCCCTTTCTTCTCATCTTGACTGCTACATTATCCCTATCTCCTTACCTGCTTCATTACGTTCTCGCATATTTTCATGAGCCAAACTGACTTCTTTCTTTTGTATTTCTTTTCTTTTCTCTTCTTTTGATGTTCACTTTTGCTACTTTATTTACTGCTTTTTACACGCAAATACTTGCCAATGTGTTATTATTTCTGCATAAAGCATGCTCCACGTCATACTCCACTTGTGCCAATTATCAACATAGCGGCGCTTGATGAGTGTCCGCGCTTTCCTGAAAATCACACTTTAAATCGGAAAGGCTTATTTGTGGTAGACTAGTCGATCGGCGATGCAATCGACAGTCCCGTGCCTTTCCCTCTCAAGTTTCCCACTTGGGAGTACCAGTCTAGACCATTCTAGAAACCCTACTCCAACTTGAAATGTACATGCATTATGCTAAACCTAGTACGGGTTGGAGCGTTATTAACGTAACACCCCGCTAAGATGAGCCTTGTCCAAAATACGATGGGATTTCCACAATCCCAATGGATAATATCATATTATGTGCATTACTTGGAGAAAATGTGCCAACATGTTGATCATTTTTGCGTAAGTAGTCAAATCTGGAGGGGGAAAGGGCTAACCTTTGTTTGTTTGCAGAAAATGAAGCATGAAATCCCCAGGTTCGGTATGGTCCAAACTTACTGCTGGATATGTGCGATTTGGGAACCTGATTGATGGGATCAAAAAAGCCAAGCATGGAGAAGGTCCTTCAGGGACCAAGTAGACTAAAAGATGATGTTCTTTACTGATTTCTAACTTAGATTTCGATGTAATAAGGCTAAATGCGATTAGTAACTTTATTATTATTGTCGATTTAGTAAAAGTTTGATTTGACTCATTTTCGCATTAAATTAATGAAGCAAATGTTGGCACCAATTTTCTCCATGTGTCGCTTAGGCCTACCTCAGGCACAATGAGGTCCCCAAAATTAGGATGCGAATTATTGCGTGACTTTTTTGAAACATATTTAAATATTGCAAACACTCTTTTATTTCACCTTACTAACTTGGTTACCTTTGCTTTTTCTTTTCTTTTATTTTTTTGATTATTCGCATTCCCAAAGGTTGGTTCGTGCATACTGGTATCATCAGCATAATACACCAGATCCAGAGGTCCTCCACCTCCTCCTCCACCAAGCGACCCCAAAGGAAAAGGAAAAGGGAAAATGGATGATTTAAGTGGTATCAGGAAAGACAATGCTACTATGACGGAAAACGTTGAAACTTCAGATGGCCGAAGTACTCCGGGACAGAATGAGTTGGTCTTACGTTTAGAGCAGAAAATCCTAGAACTACAGGGCAAGCTTGAGCAGGTCTAAAATTTGGCAAACCTCTCCCTTACTCTCAATGTTCCAGACATCAACCAGCAAAACCTGATTACCCAGAACCAAACACCACCGCAAAACACACAAAACCAAAACCCACCACCAAATCCTCCCCCACCACACCAGTATCCCGCACCTCCCCAGAACCTTCACCCGCCACCAGTACCAACCCCTCAACAACACCACCGTTATCCAACTCAATACCCGGACACCACTACTTATCACACTCCCCAAAATGCACCATAACCTACTCCCGATCTCCAAAACTCGACCAATGACCACCCATATACCCAAGTTCCAGGAATCCATCAAAGCAATCTGATATATGTGGAAACCTTACCCCACACCCGCAACAAACCCTACCTGAATCGACTGAGAAGGACCTGCTCATTAAAAACATGGAGGAACTCAAGAAGCTCACCGGTAGAGTTTAGAGTGTTGAAGATGGTAAAGGTGTTGAAGGTCTAAACTATGAGGACATATGTATTCAGGCAGATGTGGAACTGCTGAAGGGTTACAAACCTCCTAAGAATGAAATGTTCGATAGTAGTGGTGATCCGAAGGTACATCTGAGAACATACTGCGGCAAGCTTGTAGGAGTGGGCAAGAATGACAAAATCCTCATGAAACTGTTCATCTGAAGCCTTACAGGAGACGCCTTGTCTTGGCATATCAGTCAAAACCCAAAGAAGTGGGTTAGTTGGGTGAGTATGGCGTTAGATTTCGTGGATAGATTTAGGTTCAACACGAAAAATGCGCCAGACGTTTTCTACATTCAAATCCTCAAGAAGAAGTCGACAAAAACCTTCCACGAGTAAGCTATTCCTTGGAGATCAGAGGCCGCAAAGGTAAGGCCAACACTTGAAGAAGAACAAATGAACAAGTTCTTTGTTAGAGCTCAAGATCCGCAGTATTATGAAAGGTTGATGGTCATTGAAAATAACAAGTTCTTCGATATCATCAAGCTAGGAGAAAGAATAGAAGAAGGAATTAAGAATGGGATGGTGACCAATTTCGAGGCACTGCAGGCCATGAATAAAGCTTTGCAATCAAGAGGCATTTCGAAGAAGAAAGAAGTAGGTGCCGTGATGGTAGCCCAAGGCCCTAAGTCTCCCCTCACATACCAAACACCTCCATCCACATATCAACCCTCGTCCCCCAAAATACCAACACCCTGCTGCCACCTACCATACCCATAATACTCAACCTGCATATTACTATTCACCTCCACCTGCCTGCCAAAGCTACCCGAAGCCACGTCCATATTTTGACTGCAGGCCTCCAAGACAATACACCCCAATTGCTGAACCCATAGACCAATTGTAGGAGAGACTAAAGGCCGCTGGTTATGTTACTCCTATCCCTGTTGTTGTTGTGGAAAATCCCTCCCAATGGATCAACCCTAACAAATCATGTGCTTATCATTCAGGCATGAAGGGTCATATCATTGAGGAGTGTCGCACGTTGAAAGATAAGATTCAGACGCTGATTAATAGTAAGGTCATACATGCAAAGGAAGCTGCACCAAATGTTCGTAACAACTAAGGTCATACATGCAAAGGAAGCTACACCAAATGTTCGTAACAACCCTCTCCTGGATCACAGAGATGAGGGAGTGAATGTGATAGAAACTGATGAAGAATAGGATCAAGAGGGGTCTATTGGACTCATTCGAGAGGGAGACGCTCCTAAAACATCTCCAGTCACCCTCACGCCAGTTGTGGTACAAACCCAGGCACCATTTGAAGTTGAGATAACTATGCCCTTCATTGTAATGGTAGCTCCCACACCATCTTACCAGTCTGATGTCGTCCCGTGGAATTACGTTGCGGAAGCAAGACGAAAGGGAAAAGCAAAAATGGAGGAAATAGGTGTTGCACAAGGTATGACTAGAACTGGCAGACTTTATACACCTGAGAATCTGGGAGGAACAAGCAAGGAAGCTGCATCTAAGCTGCCTGCTGTCGAGACTAGCACTAACGATCTTTGGAGGAAGATACAAGCAAGAGAGTACTCTATTGTTGACCACTTGAACAAAACTCCTACTCAGATATCCATCTTATCACTACTGCAAAACTCAGACGCGCACAGGAATGCTTTGATGAAGGTGTTAAGTGAAGGTTATGTATCCACCGGCATCACTAGTGGAGAGATGGCGAACGTGGTCGGACAGGTATTGGAAAGTCATAAAATCACTTTCCAGGAAGATGAATTACCACCAGAAGGAATGAGTCACAATATGGCATTGCACATCATGGTGCAATTTGAAGATAAGTTCATCGCTTGGGTCTTGATAGATGGAGGTTCGAGTCTTAACATATGCCCACTGACCACTCTAAAGTGACTAGGTAAAGGCCTGCACGAGATACGAATGGGAAGCATGAATGTGAAGGCGTTCGATGGATCTCAGAGAGCCACCATTGAAGAAATCAACCTTAGTCTACAGATGAGTCCGACTAGGTTTGATATCGAGTTCCAAGTGCTAGATATATCTGTTACTTACAATCTATTGTTGAGACGACCATGGATACATGCCACCGGGGCAGTAGCTTCAACTCTGCATCAGGCTATAAAATTTGAGTGGAATCATCAGGAGGTGATAATCCATGGAGATGGAAGCAACCCCATAATACACCAACCAGACCGTTCTAGTCATCAAAAATAGAAGGAAGCTAGGTGGAGAAACATACCATCGGATTGAACGGGTTAACACGATTGAAAAGGATTTATGGTGGAGCAACAAGATAGAAAGCATATTGCTGTGGACGGGGCATGAACCAGGCAAGGGTCTCGGCAAAAAGCTTCAGGGGATCACCAAACCCGTACAACCATAGTACCATGGTATGACTTTTGGACTCGGATATGAATACACATGGAAAGAATATCAGGATTGGTCACCACCATGGCGTGCTCCTTATTATCCACTGGAACATCCCGTACCACCTCTGCACCAGACATTCTATCAGGTCGACATGATATGGGGATCTGAGGAAGATGAGGTTTTGGCTGGCATGAGGAAGCTGTTTCTAGATGAAGAAGGCATGGACTGCAGTGCAATTGTTAAGGAGGAGGAGTAGAAAGACCTTACCATTCAGACCATGGAAGGAGCTGTTCTCAAGAACTGGACCGTTGCACCATCCCGGGCCCGTCGAGTTCCTGGGTAGTCTGGCAAATTAGCATGAATTATTTTCAAATAGTTTTGAGCATTTGAGACACTTTTAGTATTTTGTTTTGAAATAATTACTCGATCCATCGAGTCGTACTTGTTGACGTTTTTAAAAGTTTTATTAATGCATTACTGCTTTTTATATTTATTATTATCGTACTGAATTTCTTTTCAACATAATTATTACATATCCTGATGAACCTATGACTATGACATGTAATGAGACAACGCAACATAAGGACAATGATTCAGAGGATCTGGAAGATGATATAATACCTGAGGAAACTATCAAAGAGGTAGAGGATTTGAAAACAAACCAAAGTCTAATTTGGAGGAAATTGAGGCCGTTAGCTTAGGGGATTCCGAAACGGTCAAGGAAACGCGTATAAGGATTCATCTATCACCGTTGAAGAAAGAAGAGTATATCAGATTTCTAAAAGAGTATGAGGACATCTTTGCATGGTCCTATGATGATATGATTGGTTTAAGCACATCCACAGTAGCTCACAAGCTACCTACCAATCCCATGTGTTCACCGGTGAAGCAGAAGCTCAGAAAGTTCAAGCCAGATATGAGTTTGAAGATAAAAAAGGAGTTCACCAAGCAAATCAAAGCCAAGGTTCTCTGAGTGGTCGAATACCCGACCTGGTTAGCCAACATTGTGCTAGTTCTGAAGAAAGATGGGAAAGTTATAGTATGTGTAGATTTCCGAGATCTGAACAGAGCAAGTCCTAAGGATGATTTCCCACTGCCCAACATACACATACTAATTGACAATTGTGCCAAGAATGAACTCCAATCCTTTGTGGATTGCTTTGCAGGATACCATCAAATTTGGATGGATAAAGAGGACGCCGAAAAGACCGCCTTTATCACACCATGGGGAATATATTGTAACAAGATGATGTCGTTTGGTCTGAAGAATGTTGGAGCCACCAACATGAGGGCCATGACGACTATTTTCCATGAAATGATACACAAAGAAATAAAGGTGTACGTGGATGATGTTATCATCAAATCTAAAAGAAGTTCGGATTACATAGTAGACATGAAGAAATTTTTTGATCGGCTTTAAAAAATACAATTAGAAGTTGAATCCTGCAAAATGTGCCTTCGGGGTCCCTGCTGGAAAGTTGTTAGGTTTCATCATCAGTCGCTGGCGTATTGAGTTAGACCCGTCAAAGATCAAAGCTATCCAGGACTTGCCGTCTTCAAAGAATAAGAAATATGTGATGAGTTTTGTAGGGCGCCTCAATTATATCAGTCGTTTTATAGAACAATCAATAGTGATATGTGAGCCAATCTTCAGAATGCTGAGGAAAGATGCTGCAACAAGCTGGACTGAAGAATGCCAGAAAGCCTTCGAGTAAATCAAGGATTACTTATCTAAGCCGCCCGTGCGTGTAGTACCAGAACCAGGGAAACCTCTACTGCTTTATTTGTCCGTGTTAATGGGGCTTTTGGTTATGTTCTGGGACAACATGATAAAACTGGAAGAAAGGAGCAGGCAATATATTATCTGAGCAAAAAGTTCACGCCATATGAGGCCCGGTACTCTTTGTTGGAACGCACTTGCTGTGTCTTGACATGGATAGCTAAAATGTTGAGACATTATTTCTGTGCATATACTACATATCTCATATCAAGGATGGATCCGCTAAAGTACATCTTTCAGAAACCCATGCCTACGGGTAAGTTAGCGAAGTGGCAAATATTGTTGAGTGAGTTCGACATCGTCTATGTAACTCAGAAGGCAGTCAAAGGGAAAACATTAGCAGATCACTTGGCAGAAAATCCCGTCGGCGGAGAATACGAACCGTTGAAAATGTATTTTCCCGACGAAGAAGTATCATTTGTAGGAGAAGATATTACCGAGGCATACGATGGTTAGAGGATGTTCTTGACGGAGCAGCGAACTTTAAAGGAGTAGGTATCGGAGCTATCTTAGTATCAGAAACCGGTCAACACTATCCGATATCCGCAAAACTCAAGTTTCCATGCACCAACAATATGGCGGAATATAAGGAATGTATCCTGGGACTCATATTAGCTATTGACATGAACATTTCGGAGCTGCTGGTAATCAGAGATTCGGATCTTTTAGTGCACCAGGTTCTAGGGGAATGGGCTGCGAAGAACACTAAAATATTGCCATATTTGCACTGTGTACAAGAGCTGATCAAGAGGTTCACAAAGATAGAGTTCAAATAGTTCCAAGGATTCAGAATGAGTTTGCAGATGCTAGCCACTTTGTCTTCCATGATACAACACCCAGATAAGAATTTCATCGATCCTCCTAATAGGAATTCATAAGCAGCCAGCTTATTATGCTCATGTTGAAGAAGTGATTGACGAAAATCCGTGGTTCCACGACATCAAGGAGTATTTGAAAAAGGGAGAATACCCAGAGAGTGCTACCCATACTCAAAGCGCATGCTTCGCAGATTAGCCAACCATTTCTTTCAAAGTGGAGGAATTCGTTATAGAAGTACTCCTGACTTGGGATTACTGCGGTGTGTCGATACCAAGGAGGCGTCTAGATTGCTCGAGCAAATACATGCCTGAACTTGCGGACCTCACATGAATGGTTTCGTTCTGGCCAAGAAGATATTAAGAGAAGGGTATTTCTGGATGACTATGGAAACGGACTGCATCAAATATGTTCAAAAGCGTCACCAATGCCAGATACATGCTGACATGATACGAGTACCACCCAACGAACTTAATGCAACAAGTTCGCCCTGGCCTTTCTCCGCTTGGGGTATGGATGTCATCGGACCAATCTAACCTGCCGCTTCAAACGGACATAGGTTCATTCTGGTGGCCATAGACTATTTCACAAAATAGGTTGAAGCCGCATCTGACAAAGTTGTAACTAAGAAAAGTTGTAGTAGATTTCGTTCGGGACCGCATCATTTATCGATTTAGGGTACCAGAGTCTATCATTACTGACAATGCCGCTAATCTCAACAACGATTTGATGAAAGCCATGTGTGAAACATTCAAGATCAAACATCGGAACTCTACAGCATACAGGCTGCAAATGAACGGAGTCGTAGAAGCTGCCAACAAGAACATCAAGAAGATATTGAGGAAAATGGTAGACAATTACAAACAATGGCACGGGAAGCTACCATTTGCTTTACTCGGGTACCGTACTACAGTTCGTACATCAACTGGGGCAACTCCCTATCTATTGGTTTATGGTACTAAAGTCGTTATTCCCACCGAAGTGGAAATCCCTTCTTTAAGAATCATACAAGAAACTGAGCTCAGTGATGCAGAATGGGTACGAAGCCGGTATGAAAAACTAGCTCTCATTGATGGAAAAAGAATGAACATGGTATGTCACGGTCAACTCTACCAGAATATAATGGCAAGAGCTTTCAACAAAAAGGTCAGGTCGATGCAATTCACGCTGGGGCAATTGGTACTAAAGCGAATCTTCCCACATCATGATGAAGCAAAGGGGAAATTCTCACTCTACTGGCAAGGACCTTGCATGGTTCGCCGGGTTTTGATAGGAGGAGCACTTATACTCGCAGATATGGATGGAGAGATTTGGCCAAAACCTATTAATTCGGATGCAGTCAAGAGATACTATGTTTAAGATAATGTTTGCACTTTCTATTTGATATAACTGAACTACGCTTGACCTGATTCTCATTTAAGAGGGGATACATAGGCAGCCCTGTGGGTTCGGTCACATCATAATAAAATCTTCATTTTTCCTATGGTCAGAAATTGGGGCAAGGTCTCGAGTTTGCCCGATCTCATCACGTTTGGAACCGCCAAAGAATGTGTTTCCAGAAGTATGCATTTAAACTAGCACAAAATTTTGAGGAGAATCCTCAAAATTCCGAAGCAAGGAGGTTGCAGCTTCTCAAAATGCATCACAGTCACCAGTTCATCAAAATTATTTGATCTCATACATTATCGCATATTTCAAACAACTACATTTTCATAAATTATTTATCAAATGCATGTTTTTCGAAAATTTTATTTCTACAGCAGCCAGACGTTACCCGAGGTGACTCAAGCAAGGCCTCCAGACAAAAGCAAAAGCGAAGCAAGGAATCGAGAGCACGAACCAACCTTTATCCCTCTTAAATGAGAATCAGGT
>MCJB01046456.1:128978-142517 GCA_002018475.1 Nicotiana obtusifolia
CCCCCCCCCCCAAGAACTCATAACTTTTTCTTTAGATGCAGGCATAATGAACATAACAGGAACACTGGCAAATACATACACACCGCAAGATCGCTATCTTCACACCAACAGGAATTGCCAAACTCAAATACATTAAGCTAAGAAATGCTTTATACTCTTGCATTTAGTCATTGCTTTTTTCTTGCATAGGGATAAGCACTGCCCTCATCACTGCATAAGGCTAAGCACTACCTTTCTTTGCATGAGACTAAGCACCCCATTCTTTACATGAGACTAAGCATTGTCTCCATTCTTTGCATGAGACTAAGCACTGTCTCCACATTGCATAAGGCTAAGCACTGCCTTTCTTTGCATAAGACTAAGCACTGTCTCCATTCTTTGCATGAGACTAAGCACTGTCTCCACATTGTTATAAGGCTAAGCACTACCTTTCTTTGCATGAGACTAAGCACTGCCTCCATTCTTTGCATGATACTAAGCATTGCCTCCACATTGCATAACGCTAAGCACTGTCTTTCTTTGCATGAGACTAAACACTGGCTCCGTTCCTTGCATGAGGCTAAGTATTGTCCTCCCTTGCATGAGACTAAACACTGTCTCCGCTACATTGCATAAGACTAAGCACTGTCTCCCTTCTTCGCATAGGGCCAAGCATTTCCCTCATCTCATACAAGACTAAGCCTTGTTTTGTCTCGTCCTTGTATATGACTAAGAATCACCTGTTTTCTCTATCAAACTATCGATATCACCAAATCTTTGCACTTCATGGGTTGAAACATCGCCACATTGTCCGAAAGCATCATAGTTTTAAGGCACCATCCTCATAGCCTGAAGACACCATTCCATGGCCTAAGGATCTCTAGAAACTGCACATCATTATTCAAAGGCGTCATAGTCCAGAGGCATCATCCTCATAGCCCAAGGACACCATTTCATGGCCTGCGAATCCCTTATCATACACTTCATAGCCCAGGACGTCATGGTCTAAGTATATCATCCTCATCATCCGAAGACAACCTTCATGGTCCGAAAGGAATTTGCATCATGTTTAAATCTTCGCAATAACCTATATATATTCACCTGCATCGTGTTTTAAGCTTTTGCAGGTAACTCAGAAGGTAAAACGTTCTACAAACAGGAGCAATTTTTGCTCCGATTTCTGTTTACAACGTTCACATCCCTGACCATCTCAAAAGTAACCGACAGTCATTAATTAATTGCCCTTTTGTCCCATAACCGCTCAAATACTCGCCCTATATATCCATAACGCTGAAAATTGCACCCATAGCTCACCTAAAATTATACGTTACCTGCAATACCACTCTCTTATAATAACTCCATCAGTTTCGTTCGTCGTTGGATCCAGAACTACACACGGCCTAATTCCCGTAGTACCAGAGATATGTAGGCAACTCAAGAACCAGGGTTCGGCGCTTATCTTTTTTTTAAAATACGTCATTCCTCACTCAATTTGGACAAAATTGGTCGTATTTTCTTTATCCGACAGCTCTTTCATCATTCCCGGGTAAAGAGGGGCAGCTGTTGATACCCAATTTTGCCCTCATATTTTTCAAATAAGTATATATACTTTCAAAATATCATTTTGCATCATACTTAATTTACAAAGGTTATACAAGTATTTTCCATAATTTTCCATAATTGTTTAGAGCTTTAAAATTGATTTCCTTGCATATAAATTACTTGATTATTTATTATCATTTTAAATTATTTTATGATAACTTAATCATCCAAATTTATTATTTGTATCCATATATATGATCCATAATATTTTACTTTGTCTTACATAGGTATATTTGTATTTTAAATATATTTTACATAATTTCGCGATAATACACATTCTATACATAATTGTATTTATTACATTATTCATGCTAAAATAGTATTTTTTAAAAACTTTTTTATAATGTTAAATTATTATTTTCATGTATTTATTGCATAAGTAATATTTTATTATTTATTAATTATTTTTTATTTAAATAATTTTGTGCATTTACTTTGTAGCCCAAATTTGGAGCCAATTCCGGACCAATTTAATGGCCCAAGCACCAACACCTTAGCCCAATAATCCCCAAAGCCCAATCAATGACCCTTGCAACTGACCCGGTGGCAACCCATTTAACCACCCGACCCGCCTATTCCTTAATCCTGGCCGTTGATCTCTCAAGATCAACGGTCCAAGATGACCACACCCCTTTTAATTAATCAAACCCCTAAAACTCTAAAGACCACTCTTCTCAAACCAGCCACCTCTATACTCTCTCGAATCTTCTCCTTTCTTCTGCAAACCCTAGCCGCCTCACTCAAATCCCAGTCCCAATCCGATAATCACATGGAAATCTTCCATGATTCCTTTCCTTTCTTGCACATACGGAGACGCTTACCATCTCTTAAACGTTACAAGCATTTGGTACTAGATTATTTATGGAAATTGAATCACTGGTGTTTGGTCAACTCCGATTCTGTATTATCTTCATGTTTCTGACTTGATACACTTACTACCAGGTCCTAAGGGTCCGATTCAGAGAGACTTTTTACTATTTTTGTTCTACGTTTCAAACTAGGGTTCGCCTGATTCTTCTTAAATTGATTCTAATCGATTTTGCATGCTATTCTTTCCTTTGCTTTTTATGTTTAATTGACTGTTTTTCCTTGTTTGTGTATTTAATTTTGCTACTATATAAACCCTCCTCAATTTCCCCTTTGGAGGGACTTGAATCACCTTAGGAACTATTCTCTCACTGTCACTTATTCTATACTATTCTGAAATTGAGCTCTTCGCCGACTGAAAGCCAAGGCCACCGGATATTGTTCACCTTTCTCCAGTGCAAGCACTGCTCGGAGTCCATTTCAAGGCTCCTGTGTACTCTGAAGCACTGGGAGTTGAGATTTTTACTGGTCTTTAATAATCACACCTGTTCTTGAGATTTTTGAGTTCTTCATCCTTTGTTTAGTTTTTCTGCAACTGGTTAGTTCCCTATACTCTCGCACTTCTACTTCTTTATGTTCGTGTTTGTGTTAACTGCAATAGTGCTATTTGGATTTCCCTGAATTAATTTTAATATTATGCCCCTTCGTATACAATCCTGTTTGTTTTAGTACTACACTGTAGTTCCACTAGCTTCAATTCTATGCAAGTCCTGATCTTAACTCATATGTAGATAGTTAAGTTGATTTATGATGCCTGCCTGATTCGTAATTGAAACCTGAGTGATGGTTGTTGAACTTAGTGCTAAAACCCTTAGGAAACTATGTTCCTACTCAAAATTGCTCTTATCATGTTGAGTCCGTATGCATAATGGACTATTTCTCTGCAAGTCATATGACAAATGCTATCTGAATACTTAGCCTAATATGCTAGCATGAATGCATGCCCATTATGCGTGTCCAACCTGAACGATTTCTAATCATTATGTCTAGGAGTAGTTGGTTACTTATACATGTTGCTAAACTAAGTTTGGTTTCTAACCTTATTCTGTACTATTATGATAATCAACTCATGTGCAGAATGTGTTCTAATTCCTGTTGAAATATCCATACCCAACTTTATCTTTCCGGAGTTCTACTGTTAGCTATGACCTGTTCCCATGCTATATGTACCCTTATTGTGTGATTTTGTTTGACTTGCTCAATTCTGTGTTCTTCATTATTAGTTGAGACCTTTAGAGTAAAGCTCATAACCAGCATTTTCTCCTATATGTTGGCAACTAAAACAAGGTTTAATGTTTTTCTGTCCTATTGATGTAAAATTGACATGTTTGGGTTTACTATAAGTCTTTCTGTTATTGTAACTGATACTCAGCATGTTAAAATTTTCTCATTCTCAACTAAGTGACCGCTCGATCATGAACTTGTTCTGTTGTGTTGTTTTCACTAGGCCCTCGTGTTAAAACTTTCATGTGGAGGTTATGCTGTACTTGTTCTTGTCTATGACTCTATTAGATTTCATGTTTAAATCTCATGTCTAAAGTTCTTTTAGGCTAATCCCGAATCATTTGACTTTTGAAACTCTTTGGAATAGTTCACTATCTTGTGATCCTTTAGCTTTGTTTCTGAGAATACAAGCATGAACCTTCCTTGTAAACTTGTCAATATTTTCGTGATCTTGTCTATGGGCTTTGGCTAGAACTATTGAGTAGCTATTGTTTTAGGAGTTGAGTAATTAATACCATGAGTGGTCTGTCACCTCTGTATGGTTAAGTTTGGCATCCATTTGGCTAAGTAAGTCATTCATTGGGCCTGGTGTTGGACTGTATGTACTGTTGGACGTGGGCATTGGATTCAGGAAGATTCTACTGTCATTATGAGCCTGAGATTTGGGTCTTTTGGTTGGTGAGGCTACTGAAGGCCCAGAAATTCACTGGGTTATTTTATTGCGGGCATGTACTATTTGATGGGGGCCTGCGCTTGTTTCAGCCTGTATTTTTTTCATCTTTGAGTTTGTATTATTCTTTTTGGTCATGTAACTTGTAGTAATGAATAATTGGGGTATTAGTGAAATTGGGTAATGGGTGTACTTTGTTCTTGCATAAAGGGTAGAGAACATGCCTATATGGTCTACTTGCTTTATTTGCTATCTTATTAACTTGCTCTGCTTCTGCACGCTAGTAGAAATCATATCTATAGGAAATCACACACTTTACTCAACTTGCCTACTACTTGACATTATTCAAAGCATGACCGTTTGACTAAATATTTTTACCTGCTCTCATGTCTACCTCTGTATGATTATTAGATAGCATGCCTATAGGGTCATAATAATACATACCTTTGTTAATACTCAATTAGATACCATGACTATAGGGTCTTAACTAATTAATTATTCAGTTTTTTCTATTGTTTTATTATACTGCTACCTATATAGCATGCCTATAGGAATAAGTATGATAAAAGCGAGTTCAAATACCGCCTATTAAAAATCTTTCCTGTAGGATACTGTTATTCGCCTAAAAAGCATGTCTATAGAATCAAACGCTGGTAATTCCAAGTTTTAATAGCTTTCACTGCTCATTGCGCAAACAATTTAGATATCATGCCTATAGAACAGTGTAACTCGCCTAAGACGCCTATCTATAAAATCAGCATTAGTAATTAGAATTATGAGATTGTTTTCACTGCCTATTTACGCAAAACGATTCGATATCATGCCTATTGGACTTGCAACACTCAAATCTTCCCATACGTTAGTCTGCAGCACTACCTGCATAATACTGGAATCCAGAATCACATAGCAATCATGCCTATAGGACTTAACGACTCCAACAGGTCTTAGTATCGTCTACTGCCTAACCAGAAATCAGTCTGCGTGCTTTCTTGTTTATATGTCGAGGTTACTTGAGCCTTTTATTGCCATTATATGCAGACCTATCCGGTTTTTTTATTGTCACCTAGTTTTATCATTTTGAGCACCTGAGTTGAGTCTAGAACTACCAAGTAGTAGGCCCAAAGCCTCCTGGACCATAGGCATGGGACGGGTAGTGCAAGCATAGGGTACGACTTAGAAATGAATTAGAACGCTTTTAAGTAAACAACTTCAACATAGTAATCGGGTAGCATGAGATGATAATGTCTGCCCGTTGAATAATATAAGCAACTCCTACCTAAAGGGAGTTGCGAAGTATTATTTATGTTGCTCGGGGTGATCCTTTAGGCTAAAAAACTTAGGATCCCCCCTTTCCCTTATATGTTTGCTAAAGGATTTAGTCATTACGCAGTTGTAGTCTTTATGATCTTTAAAACTTGTATCAATTATTCATATAGTTTAATGATATTTTCCTTACACTGGTTTATGTCATAATAGGACTTTCAACTTTCATATGTTTCCTTACTTATATGCTCGCCTAGTTTAATCACATAATCCACATAGTTTAAAGTTCGGCCGGGACCCACTGTTGCGGACCTCGAAGAGTGCCTAACACCTTCTCTTTGAAGTAATTTGAGCCCTTACCCGATCTTTGGTGACACAGACTAGTCAAATAGAGTTACTTGCAAATAGGTGCCCTAACGCCCCTCAAAATTGTTAGGTGGCGACTATTACTTTTAACACCCTCATTTAAAAGAGTTTTCATGTGTCGAAATGCACTTTCGCGAGAAAACGAGGCGTGATAGACCTGATACTCAACCCGAATATAAGCCCAAGTTCGAAATCATCATACGAACCTGTTGGAACCTTCAAATCCCGATTCCGAGGTCATTTACTCAAAAGTCAAACCTTAGTCAATTCCTCCAATTTAAAGCTTCCAAAATTAGAATTTTCTTTCCAAATCAATTTCGAACTTCTCGAAATTCAATTCCGACCACAAATACAAGTCAAAATACCAGAAGTGAAGCTACTCAAGGCCTCAAACCGCTTAACAGCATGTTAGAGCTCAAAACGACCAGCCGGGTCATTACATCCCCCCCCCCCACACACACTTAAACATACGTTCGTCCTCGAACGTGCTAAGAACTGCTCCAGAGTTGCCCAAAATCACTGTTTAACACCTAGTGTACCTGCCCGTGATGCCACAACCCAGTTGAACACATTAGCTCGAGCCGGACTGAAGATTCTCCTTTTTTGTTTAGTCAATAAACCTTAGCCAAATTCTAACCTCCGAATTTCTCTACAATGCCTGATCCCAACATACGGACAATGTATCAATCACTACACACTGTACCCAAACATGATCGTGCACTTGAGCTGGAATTACACCAAGCATCGCATAATTCACATGATCCTAATAACATCCTCTGACAATAATAACTGAAATTCCACGAATCGGATGCCCACAACACACCTCGTGACGCATGTAAGTCCTGTTCCAACTCTCGTAATACTACCACAACGGAAGAGATATGTAGAAATTCATAACCACCTGTCGAATCAACAAATCATTAACTCTCTCCTCCTGATAAGAACCATTAGCTCATTCTGAACTAAATAATGATATCTGCTCTTTCATATGCCTTATATTAATCCGATTGCATCGATTTCTGGTCAAATCACCTCGTCTCACCCAGTACAAGCTGTTCCGGCAATAGCAACCTCAAACACTACCAAAATCTCATATAACACCAACAATGCGCCAACAAGCTACAAACTCTAATATAACTCATAAGGAAGAACGAACTCAGACGGGGAATTACCAAGCCCGCATAATGAATAAAACGGCCGAATAGGCACTAGAACCTACCTTAGGGATGAAAACAAGCCACACACAATAAGTGTAAGGAACTATGCTCAATATCTCACTATTGCGGCGTGCAACCCGATCCAGTGTGACACTGTTGCAGCGTGCAACCTGATCCAGTGTGACACTGTTACGGCGTGCAACTCGATCCAATGTGATGCTATTGCGGCGCAAACCCGATCCAATGTGACACTTGTGGCGTGCAACTCGATCCACACAACATACTCGTGGCAGCGTGCCACCCGATCCAAACCATATACCCATGGTGAAGTGCCACCCAATCCGCACTTAACAATTAAAGAAAACACACATCAAGCCGTAATGCTTATACTTACAAAATGTCCGAATGTCAACCACAAGCACGTTAAGTGCATAATACAAATCCTGGGGAGACGGGTAGCTCCATACGCTATGAAACTCAAGCACAACTTAGGTGTGATACATGATCTGCATCTCGAGAGCTATCCTGCTCACATAACATCACAGCTATGTGGGATCTCAACACATGTTCTAATAATCAAGCCATCTCACAACCCACATGGCACAAAGAGTATTACATCAAATAGCTAACGACGAAAACAACATCCAATGCCCGAAGATTCCTCCATAATAAATGGCAAGCTGAATGAACACACGCTGCCTGGTGTAGAGCACACATCCACATTTAGACCCATCAATGGACCTCAAGTCGATTCTGATCATAGAATACTAGGCTGATAACCTTTCAAGGATCCACAATAATCTCTTCCCATGACACAAAAGAACATCCTTCAATCCGGAACAAACTCACATAGTCCACAGGCCAAGGAATAGAATGCCTCTCAGGCATAAACTCTCGCATTTGCGATATTACCATCACCTCCATACTTGGTTTCAATACTTAATAATAAAGTGACTAACATTTCACACTTATACAAATCTCCACGTGGGGTATGCTCCCACAACCTTCCGCTCAGGTAGCAAAATCAGCACATCCAGACCAGCAACCATTCAAATTCTGTAAAGCGAATCAAAATCCTCAAGTCAATACACAAAGCCTCTTCCACAGAACACTATTCTCAGGTGACACTAAAGAAAATACCAGCTTACCCTGAACATTTGAAGTTGAGGTCGTGACATTCTATCAACATCGAACCGCAACCTTGACCTTCAACCTCTAGTTCCCATGCCGCTCACTACACCAATCATGCTGCTACGTGATGATACATGTATTCACCATAACCCTTGAACTACTAGTGGAATAAACACTTCATTGGCTAGAAATATTTCACTTAGCTCATTTCAGAAGAACTAATGCAACATACAACTGAATTCCCAAACTGCAGAAAGTACAACCTCAAGCCGTGATCTAAATCGTGATGACTCTTCCGGAGTCCATTTACACAACAAGGCATTTGAAACCAATACCTCCCAAATCAATCAAGATATGGTGGTTTTCAAGCCCGCACGTACGTCCACCAACCACATGTATAACTTCACACACCGAACGGACTGATCATTGCCACAATCATGCCGATTCAACTACTACTAACCGACCCAACTTCTTTCAATTTACTCTTGACCTGACTTAGAAATATTATAGCTCCATTCATAACATAACGAACTCGATTCGCACTCACCCCCAGTGACCCGAATCGCGAGACCGCATCGTCTCCATACTCATGAACCATCTCATACCCTCCTTATGTGTTCAATAGCATCTCCGACTGGTACACCCATTCCGCAAGACCTTCCGCGAATCCGAGGCTACTTCTTCCTTTCCTCCAATAATGCACCACATACCTGATGATAATATAGAACGTTCCAAGTCCCATTCGGAATCCACTATGAAGACTCGATCCTTAACCACACAACGGACCCGAAATCTTTAGGCACCGCACTTTAATTCTTGAATCCACTAGAACTGTTGTTGAGAGTCACCCACTCTGACCTTATCCCGAATATCACCAAAATTCAACGCTCTACTAACACATGAACACACTATCAAAGAACCTTGTGCATTACATCCACAAGAAGCATAAACTCTGAGTCTTCCCAAAATCTGCACCTCATTCGATGAGGCGAAATATAGCACACATTCATCAAGTTCCTTGCTCGAATTACTCCTAATATTTTCTTTTCTTAATCATAATAATCCCCCAACGCATTGATAACTAGAAACCGCACAAGCAGACAACCACGCGATCCAATTATAGACAGTGGGGCTCCCCCACTTAGTTTTTGGCTACTCTCACATAATGTAGAGCCCACAATGATTCCTCCTTCTCAATTACCATGATCCCGTAGCGTTAACCAGCTAAATTTCTTGAAGTCTTTTTTTAAGCTCTTCATGAAAATTCTGAATCATCAGTCACAATCACCTATTCGACCACTTATCGGGTAGCAAGTACTATCCTTCGCAGAAGCTTCGTCAACATCACGCAACCGCTAACTTGCTGATAGGAGATAACCCACCTATGGAATTCCTTACCAACATCTTCCAACGACGCTGCACTGGGTACAACTACCACGTAATCAGTAATCTCTCCCGAGCCCAAGCTCGCCCACCAACTGTATAAGTCTGCTCCTTCCCCATTGACATCAACTGAATGTCCGACAGTACATTTCAACTCGAAATCACATTGCATCCAAATCAATAGTCAAGCCTTCACACCCTCTTCATTTCAAGCAGACTCCTTCCCGCCATATTTAATGTTCTTTAGTACAGTAGCCACCATCCCAAATACAATCTGCATCTCTAAATCGTGCGCTGAGAAATCCTCCTTTCAAGTCATTCACTGTCTTGACACATAAACAACTACCCTACCATTACACCAACATTGTACGATAACAACGCATCGACATCGTAGCAATCCGTGCACAGCCTCGAAACCATAGGAAATACAGATACTGAGCTGGAATAAAAGAACATCTTTCCGCATGGCGACGATAATAGCCTGCCCGAACACGCAGGGAAAAACATCATGCACCACGTCTGCAGCACCACTACAACTCCTCAACACCCAATTGATAACAGCGCCTTACGTCGCATAAGATTGAGTAGGAAGGAAATAAAGGCACAAGCCTCAATAGAATCAAATCGCATGATAAGAAATCAAGAAGGGAAATGCTTCTAATAGTCTTGTAGCCTCTCGAAGATAAGTACAGACGTCTCCATAACGACCCGCAAAACTCTACTAGACTTTCTCATGACTCGTGAGACCTAAGTGAACCTAACGCTCTGATACCAAGCTGTCACGACCCAAAATCCACTATAGGTCGTGATGGCACCTAACGCCGCCGTCTGGCAAGCCAATGTTAATTCATCAATTTTATTTACTAATTTATTACTCTCGAGACCATAATCTCCATTACTTAAACTGTATAAAATAGAATTTGTAGGGGAAAAATGATTATAACAACGTGATCTACAATGACGATCAACCAGCAGAAACCCCCAAAAAAGTGCATGAGCAATTTTTAAGGAGTACAATAATAATACAACGTCTATCCCGAATATAATAAGACAGAATCAAATAAATAGTACAAGGGAGACTCGATGGACTGCGATGCGTGGCCTGGAATGCAGCTCACATAAAGTCTCCTCAATGGGTGCGCCTACGCGCCAGGATGATCACCAAGTGAACCTATCAGTGTCTGCAAATTTAGTGCAGAAGTGTAGCATGAGTACGTAAATAAACGCGTACCCAGTAAGTATCTAGCCTAACCCTAGAGAAGTAATGACGAGGGGTCGATATCGACTCTTACTAGAGATCCAATAAAGCAATATAATCAAACTTAAACAGATATACAGTGTACGCTAATAACAAGATAAAGTTGTAAGGTGCATAACCTCCCAATTATTGCTTTTAAAGTACAAGTTTCTCAATCTTATGTCCTGCCTTAATAGCTTATAAATTATCAAGTATCATTATAAATAAATAAGGAACACCATATGTTATGTCGGGCATCAGCAGAAAGAAAATCTCGTGAATGTTCGGACTATCAGCGATATAACGCACGATTATGCTGAGGTCGTTCAGCCCGATCCAGAATAATGTGTACACTTCCGAGGGTCGAGCGGCACGAATCATAGATGCACCTATATACTACCAAGGCATTCGACCCGCTCCACAAGAAAAGAAAAGAAGTTCACCGAATTACGAGACACAAGTTTACAATACAACACCGGAGCATAAAATGAATCTAATCATTATCATTTCTCAATTAACTTGCCCAAAATTCAAAGTATCAAGGCTTGGCCTATTATACATACGTTTATTTCTAATTCAAATTCAATTACGGTTTAGTTAGTTAAACCAGCAGAATGAGTTCAAATAATTTAAATATCACAGAATAAGATCCTAAGTCTATCCGGACATGACATGCTTAGCTACGTACGGACTCTTGCCACCTCGTGCGTATGTAGCACCCACAACTAGTTGCATATAACAATAATTATCACTTAGGGGTAGTTTTCCCCTCACAGAGTTAGACAAGAGACTTACCTCGCTCAGAAGTTCCTTAACCGGCTCCAACGCCACTCTAAAAGCCCAAATCGATGCCCGTCGCTCCAAAACTAGTAAATAAACGTGCAAACCCATAAATATATACTCTAATACTCATAATAAATAAATTTTAACAATTTTCCAACTCCGCTCATAATCGATAAAGGAAACCCTTGGGCCCACGTGCCTGAATTTCGAAAATTTACGAAGATAAACTTCACCCATAACACCATGAACTCAAATATATAACTTATTCCAAATTCTACGTCCAATTTCGAGGTAAAAATTCAGAAATACAAATTTCTAGGTTTCTTTCAAAATCTCACAATTTCTACCAAATTTTCATGCTTGAATCCATATATTTAACTCACTGTGAGAAGAAATCACTTACCCCATTATAGTTGATGAAGATGGCACTCCAAAAGTGCTCCAAAATAGGCTTCCATGGACGAAATGAGATGAAAATGGGCCAAACCCCCGCTTTAAAGAACACACTGCACAGGCTGACTTTCACACCTGCGGAACAGTAGCCACTTCTGCGGCTCTGCATCTGTGGATGATCCATCGCAGGTGCGGCTTCAGCACAACCCAACAACCCTCGCTTCTGCGCCCAAAGTAGCGCACCTGCGCTTCTGCTTCTGCAGCCTCAAGTGCTTCTGCGCTCGTGCACCTGCGCCTCCTTTTCTGCTTTTGCGGCCCAGGCCTTCTTGGCCAACCTCCACTTCTACGCTCCAACGGTCGCATCTGCGATCTTGCAGGTGCGGAAATCCTTCACACCTGCGGCCTCTGCCCAGTTCTCTCCCAGTCGCTTCTGCGGTCCACTTCCTCGCTTCTGCGAGGCTGCTTCTGCGATGAATCTTCCGCAGAAGCGGTTACACCAGCAACTAGATTTTCCAGCTTCTCCTTAAGTCTAAAAATCGATCCGTCAACCATCTAGAATCCACCTGAGGCCCTCGAGACCTCAACCAAACCTACCAAAAAGTCCTAAAACACCATACGGACTTAGTTGAGCCTTCAAATCACATCAAACAACATCGGAACTACGAATCGACGATCGAAATCCTTCTTTAACTTTCAAACTTCGACGAACGCGTCTGAACCATACCAAAACATTCCGGAATGACGCCAAACTTTGCGCACAAGTCATAAATCACGATACAAACCTATTCCAAGGCTCAAAATTCCCAACGGACATCGATACCACCAAGGTCCACCTCGAACCAAACTTAAGAAATTCTTAAACCTTCAAAATGCTAACCTTTCATAATAATCACCGAAATGCTCTGGGGCGACCCGATACTCAACCCAAACATACGCCCAAGTCCGAAATTATCATACAAACCTGTTGGAACCTTCAAATCCCGATTCCGAGGTCATTTACTCAAAATTCAAACCTTAGTCAATTTCTCCAACTTAAAGCTTCCAAAATTAGAATTTTCTTTCCAAATCAACTCCGAACTTCCCGAAATTCAATTCCGACCACACGTACAAGTCAAATTACCTTAAGTGAAGCTATTCAAGGCCTCAGACCGCTGAACGGTGTGCTAGAGCTCAAAATGATCGGTCAGGTCGTTACATGAAGAACCACTCCGGAGCGATTAGATAATCTTTTGCTCGATAGAAAAATTTCCACCAGGAAAGTGAGTTTGCTATTAAGCAAAGGTTACCCGACCGTTCACAAGTGAAAACCACTAGAGGATTGTTAGATAGTCTTTTGCCTGATAGCATAAATTCCTAAGGGGAAGCAAAATTTGTTACCGAGTTGAAGATTGTCTAGCAATTCATTAGTGGGGTCCTTGAAGGTGCGAAACTTCTAGTGTTCCAATTCGTATTCTTCGCATTTGAACATTTGGGGGGGGGGGGGA